>VMDO01000845.1:0-210400 GCA_007922755.1 Pedetes capensis
CCCCCCCCCCCCCCCCCCCCCCCCCCGCTTTCCAGAGTCTCACTATGTAGCCTAGGCTGGACTCAAAGCCAAGATCCTCCTACCTCAGCCTCCTCATGATTGGGATTACAGGTATATGCCACCATGCCTGGTGTGTCTTCTTTTCCTTTAACAAGGGCATCAAATTTTTCTAGACTTCAGTCCCACAAAACTTGGATCTTCCCCTTATAGGTGTGTCTTCTTCCCCATCTCCTGGTAGTTGTTTCTGTTTCACTCTGATTTATTGTATTACCTTGGGCAGTTTTCCATCCTTAGGCTTGTTTCTCCTATCTAGGTTTGTTTTTTTCTCCCAATACAATGCCTCTGATTATCCATGTTTGCCCCCTCCTGTTCTTCCCTATTTGTTTGTCATTGTGTGTATGAAGAGGTGATGTTGCTGTTCTCTGCTTCTCTCTGGGGCTAGATCCATTTTATAGTCAAATGAGAGGTGGGGCTCTCAGATACCTATTCAGATCCAGCCCCCTAGCCTCCCTCACCATCCTGCTCCCCTCAGGCCTCTTTGTTGTATATAGGGAGGATGCTTCCATTTGGTTTCATTTGGCAGAATCTTTGTTGAGTTCTGTTACTGGAGGAGAGAAATTATACAAAAAAAAAAAAAAAAAGTCTCTACTCTTTAATTGGCCTACAGCTATACCTCCCTGGCATCTGATCAAGTCAGATCTTAGAAGCTAAGCAGGGTTGGGCCTGGTTAGTACTTGGATGAGAGACTGCCTAGGAATACCAGATGCTGTAGACTAGGGAGAAGGACCCAGCAGCCCACTCCCAAAATAATCAGCCATTGAAAACCCTATGAATAGCAGAGAAGCACTGACATAGTGCCTGGCATGGCACAGGGTCAGGGAGTGTTTCTTTCTGTTGTACATAGTGCTACCACAAATGGGGCCTGACTTGAGGGCACCTAACAACAGCTCTTTAATTAACTTCTTTATATCTGGTGTTTTAAACACACATTAAATAATCTGTTTTATATCTTCTTTTATCTTTTCATCCAAATTTTTATAAACACCCATTAATATAATACCTTAGCAGCACCATTGGGAAAGAACATTTTGGAATCATGATGTGTCATGGATATCCCACCTCCACCCCCACTCCTAGCTCCTATGACACGAGTGTAAGTAGGTCTAAGATGACAACCAGAGAGAATATACTAAACCCCATGTAGACTCTGACCATGGGCTTTCGGCACAGGGTCACAGACAGGCCTGGGTAGCCACGACAGGGACATGATAGGTAAGATTTCTCAAAGCCCCACACCTCTCTACCCACCTTCAAAAAGTCCAGCAAGAAAGTTCAGGAGGAAGTCAAGTCATTTATTACTTTTTGAAGGGGTCTGGTGAGGGAGGTGGGGGGGCAGGACCACAGTCCCTAACTGGAAAGGGATGAAGGGACTCTTCAGTGCTAAACAGCCTTTTGGTTAGGGAGATGCGAGATTAGGCCTATTGGTATTTTCAGTGCAGGTTGGGGAAGGTCAAAGTAGGGACAGCCTGGAACCTCCTTGATCAGTCCTGTTTCAGGTGCTATAGCCCCTAAGAAATCAGTGCCATTCATGTATGTGTGTGTGAGGGGCAGGTCAGCCTTGGTAAGTGCTCACTGCTAAGGATGCTGGGTCTGTCTGTCCAAGGTCAGGGCCATGTGTTTAGGGCAGAGCTCAGAGTCATCACAGAAGCTTGCCTCTTTTCTCATGGGAGGCTCCATTCTTGTTTCCTCTGTGTCAGGAAAGCTTTCTTTTTCTGTGTTGGGGTCAGGTGTCAGTATCTGTGTCAGTTTCTTATGTGTCTGAAAGGGTCCTGTCTGTCCTACCTCATCCCCAACTCCCCTCAACCTCTCATCCAGGCCCGAGTGTGCTGATGGTGGTGTAGCTCAGTCTGGACAGTGAAGCAATGGAGGGGGTAGGTGGGTCCTCATCCGGAAGAGGCCGGGGACGAGCTCGTGGAGGTCGAGGGCAGCAGCGAGCGCACGTGTCCAGGCAGGCCTGGCGGAAGCGACGGTGCATGAAGCAGTAGACCAAGGGGTTGACACAGGCCGAAGCGTAGCTCAGCAAATGGATGAAAGAAATGGGGGCCCCTGAGAGCGCACGGTGTGCCCCCGGGCCGTCGAAGGCACGCCATGTGTTGGCGCTGTACACGGGCAACCAACACAGAAAGAAAAGCACAACGATCACCAGCAACATGCGAACCACGCGCTTCTTGGCCAGCAGCTTGGCCTGGGTGGGCCGGGGGCCGGGGCCTGGCACTGGAGTGGGAGCCATCAGCGCTGTCAGCTCCAGCGCAGGCCGAGAACGTGGGAGCTGCACGTAGCAGCCGTCGCTGTCCTCTCCGACCAGGCTTGTCTCAGGTCGGCCATGCCCGTTCTGGTGGACAGGACCTGGGCACGGAGGGCGTCAGACCAGAGGCAGAGCCCTCTTCACTTCCAGCTCCACCCCCACACGGTACCACCCTCCCTAGATTTAACCCCTATTTCCACCCTCCTTTCCACATTCCATCCAACATCACCCACTCGAGGCCCCGCCCCTTCCCGAAGCCCCGCCCTTCCTGGATTTCACCCTTCCACCCACCTGGAGCAGCCCCACCGGGCAGCGCTCCTTGGCTTCGGACGCGACTTTGGCTCTCGCTGTCGCTGTCACTGTCAAAGCGAAGTCCCAAGTAGAGCTCCCGGGAGATGAGCCCGTAGGCCACGGCCATGACCACTCCTGGGACGAAGAACAAGAGCAGGAGCAGCAGTACAGACCTGGTGACAGAAAACAGAACCATCACAGGGGTCTCTGAACAGACGTTGTCACACATAAAGAGCAAGGACTGGTCCTTCTAGGGCTATGGCTAGGTGGCTGAGATAGGACAAGTATTTGGAGATGGCCCTGGGAAGGGCCCCAAACTGGAACTCTATGGTGGTGGGTGCAGAATGGGAATTGGTGGGGTAATTCTTGGAGCAGCTGGAGGACTGTTCTGTGGCACCCACATAAGCGTCTGATGGAGATGTAGAAGGGAATTCCTAAGAAAGGGTCGTGGGCACCCTCACCAGGTCTGGTGGACACGCGCACTGGGCCAGCGATGCACGCACTGCAGCACACGAGGCCCCATTGGCTGCACAGCCGTGTACACAGGGTAGGGTACCATGAGCAGTCCAGACAGCAGCCACGTGGCTAAGATCACACGCACCGCGTGGGAGCGCGTCTGCCACACCCGTGCCTGCAGTGGTCGGCAGATGGCGCTGTACCGCTCCAGGGCGATGGCCACGAGACTTAGAGTAGACACACTCACAGACACTCCTAAGCAAGGGAGAAGGAAGGGGTTATTTGGGAAACGTGCACCACACGCTCACCAGTATGAGCTCCGAGACCCCCATCGGGAAAGACTCCTACATTTTTCAAGGACTTTCGGAAGGGAGAGGGTCAAGGGCGTGGGGTGGTTGTCTCACCCACCCATGAGGTAGGACACCGCCTTGCAGATGACTGTGCCAAAGATGAACGTGCCCATGAGATTGGGCAGGAGTGTGAAGGGCATGCAAGCCACAGCTAGCAGGAGGTCGCTGACTGCCAGTGAGAGCAGGAAGGCGTTGGTGACAGTTCTCAGGCGACGGCTCAGTCCCAGGACCATGATGATGAGCACATTTCCTCCAACGCTCATCAGGAAGATCACTGCATAAAGGGTGACTCTAATGGCCAGCTCCAGTTCTGGGCAGAAAAGGGAGAGGGGGCAGTAGTGGTCTGGACCCAGGTTAACCAGAGCTCCATCCCACTTATCCCCAACTCTGAGGGTCCAACCAGATCTCCACATCTGGAGAACATAACTCCCCACTCCCAGGGACTACTGAGTAAATGGTGAAGTTAAGTCCTTTACATTTTTAACCCCTTAAGGCTTAGTTATATTGGCCCCTCTGCCCTTCCTTAAGAAAGCCAGTCTTCTCAAGGTTTATTCCAAATGTTTGCTTCTTTTTTTCTTATAGCCAAACAACAACAACTACTACTACTACTTGCTCCTCTTCTTTTTCTTCTTCCTCCTCCTTCTCCTCTACTACTAGGACTATCATTTCTCCTCTTCTTCCTCCTCCACCTCCTCCTCCTCCACCTCCCATTCCTCCTCTTCCTTCTGTTGTTGTTGTTGTTCTTCTTCTTCTTCTTCTTCTTCTTGTTCTTCTTCTTGTTCTTCTTCTTCCTCTTCTTCTTCTGTATTTTTATTTTTAGTAAAATATACAGTGTGATTTTTATCAAGGATAAGTAATGCCAATAATCATTTATTTATAGCTTTACAAGCCATGTTTTCTATACAGCATCCAGAAACAGGGAAGTTGTTGGTTAATTTTGGTCTCCAAATTTTGAAAGTTAAGCAGGAAACTATGTATGTGGTAAAGATGAAGTTGGATATTCCAGAACAGACAAACAGACTGCTAAACTTGGAGAGTAAAGCAGACAAACTGTGTTTGCAGGTAAGATAGATAGCGTTTTCTAAATATTTTTGCATCTCTAAATCTTTTTTTTTTTGTACAAGAAAAATATATCCCTGCAGAATGCTGACATTGAGGGAAATCTTGTTACTATGTCAATTCTTCTTTTTAAAATAATAACAATTTTTATTAATGTATATTAGTTGTACAAAGCAATGTGTTTCATCAGGGCATTTTCAAACATTTATATAATGTACTTTGATCATATTCACCCTCCATCACCCTATTTCTGCTTCCCCTGCACTCTTGTTCCTTTCCCCTCTTCCCAAATAGTTCCTCTTCTACTTTCATGCTTTTTTTAAAATCTAGATTCCACATATGAGAGAAAATATGCACTATTTGTCTGAATCTCAGCTAAACTTCTTGAAGGGCTTGTTTTGGGTTTTCTCAGTCACTCAGTCCATTACAGTTCAAGGCTCTGTCCCCACCATTATTTGGACACTACTTTCCAAGATCACTAATCTGTAACTGCTAAATTCAAGGGTTCCATCTTAGCCTATTCTTTTGGTCACACTGTTAACCACCAGCTTCTGAACTATATTAGATCATGTTGGTATTCTGTAAAACAAACAACTTCCTTCAAAATAAAATGAAACAAAATCCTTTACTGTTCTGTACTATCTGCAATCCCTAAACTTGTCAAGTGTTCTTGAGCTTGCCTTTCTCCCTCCACTTCTTACCTCCACTAGGTCCACTTAAGCCACTGAATGACTCAGTTTCTTGAATGCATAATGAGGACTCATGACTCTCTCCTTGGTCAAGCTGGTGTCTCAGCTTGGAGTACTCTTTCACCAACCTCATACTTCCAACCCCATCACAAACCTATTTTCTGTATCTGGCAAATTCCTATTCATCTCTTATCTGTCAAGACTCAGATCTACTGCCACCTCTTCTGTAAGGTCTTTCTGGATACCTCATTTGGTATTAATCTCCTCTTCCCCTGACCCAGGCATGTTCCTTACACACCTGTTACAGCCCCTTTTGCTTTTTGCCCTGCATTTTAATTATCTCCAGACATTCATTCTCATTCAATAAATATTTACAAAGGACTCCCTTTGTGCCAGGTGCTGGGGAAAAGGGGGTGAGTAGGACAAATTCCCTCCTTTATGAGAGCTCAGAGTGAAGAAGGAATGTCAGATAATTGTCATGCAGTGTGATAAGGTGCGAGGTTGAGGGATGTGCAAGGAGCTATGAGCACTGACAGGAGTGACACTAGTGTTGCTGCGTGAGTCAGAGGGACTGAGAGGCTGACTCCATTCATTTGTCATTGTTTTCTTGAAGATGGATTCATCTTTAGATTTTCATCTCACAGCCATGCAGACGTACACAAAATTGAATTGAACTGAACCAGACTGAATCACCATACCATGGCCTCAGATGAGAGAGACTGGAGATGGAAGGGAAAGAGGGTGGGGGCAGAACCTCCCAGGTTGTGGGGTGGGAAAGGCCCAGAGCTGCAGCCCTCTCTTCTCTAGTCTCACATATTGGCTGACTCTTGTCTTAGCCATAAATCATATTGTTTCCTCATAACAATGACTAACTTATTTAGAAGTTGTTGCAGCCATCAAGCAAGTGCTATTTATAAGAAATCTCCAAACTGACCTCAGCAGTAGCATTACTTGCTCAGGAGCACATAGTTAGTAAGAGGCTGGATCAGTATAGAAGGCAAGTCTCTGGATATCTGAAATTCTTTGCTTCCTATAGCTCCCTCACTGCTAGGTCACTCATACTGTTTCCTTCTTCTCACATCAAATCTCAGTCTAAATGTCTCTTTCTCCCTCTCTATATTCTATCATGGAATCTCTTATCCGATTATATTACTTCTCTGTCTTCTCCACTAGACTATCAGCTTCTTGAGGACAGGAACAAGGTCGACCTTATTCTGCAGTATATCCTTAGCGCTTGGCATAATGCCTGGTACATATGAGGCAGTAAACACATGTTCATTAACGAATCTTTAAGGAATCTGTTGCACCTATTTTCCATTCCTCATCCATCCCTCACTTCTTAAAGGTGCTCCAGTATGCACTTTCCTCTGTACCTTTGTCTCTGTGGAGACACATGTTGGAGGGTCTTTGGAGCTAATTTTGGATGAATTACTTTTTCTTTTGCTGTTATATACAAATCACCTATGTCTCCTTTAGAAGATGATCCCCTCTCTGTAGGGAAAGCTCATGAAAGGCTTATATGTGGCAAATCTGAGGGGTCTGTGTGTGTGTATGTTTGTGTGTGTGTTTACTTATGTGTTTGTATAGGGGAGAAATAAAGAAACCTTGGAAGGGAGAGCTCTGTCAGAAGGCCCTTAAACACTTCCCCCAAAGAAAAAAGAGCTGGTGGAATGGTCTCTCTTGCACTCTGAGTCTCCTCCAAGTTCATGATCCTCCATCTCTATTCCCCACCCACATCCTTAATCTCTCTAGGATGATCATCTCTCTCACATCCTCTCCTAGATCTCTCTTCAACTCTTTTCTTCTTCCTTCTCCTTCTCCTCCTTCACCTCCTCCTCCTTCTTCTTCTTTTCTTCTTTATTGTTGATGTTGTACTGAGGGTTGAAGCCAGAGCCTCATGCTAGGCAAGTAGTGCTTTACTGATGAGCAGCACCTACACCCCACTCTGTATTTTTATTTATTTTTATCAGTAATTTTTTAGTTAACATACAAATTAATGGGTTTCAATGTGAGATTTCCATACATGCATATCACTGTACATTGCTCATGTTCACTCCCTATTATCCTCATGTCTCCTTTCTCCCACTATTTTTTATTTTGAGACACAGTCTTGTTAAGTCATATAGGTTGCCTCTGGCCTTGAACTTGTGATCCTTCTTCCATTTCCCAAGTAACTGGAATTACAGGCATGTGCTACAGCTTCTAGCTCTCTTTAACTATTTCTTGATGTACTTACAACACCTCAAATTGGTATAAAACTATGAAGTGTAAAGAGCACATTTCTCATTTACTTACCTAGCTGGTGTGTCCCATGCGTGTGCTTTTGAGCTTGTCTAATTTTGGTGGAAAGCTGAGCATGGTGGCTCATGACTGTAATCCCAGGGACTTAGGAGGTATAGGAAGGAGGCTTGCAAGTTTGAGGGCGAGAGGCAGCCTGTGCAACTTAGTGAGACCCTGTCTCAAGATAAAAAATTTGAAAAGGGGACTGGGAGTGCAGCTCGGTGATAGAGTACTTGAAAAGTATGTGCAAGGCCCTGGGTTCAACTCCCTACTACCACAAAAACACAAAACAAAACAAAACAGAACAGAACAAAGCCGTAATTGTGGTGGACCAGAAAGATGAAGCTAGGCTTCACTTTTGTGAAGTTCCCAATCTGCTTGGGGAATCCTGGAAATTAGAGGCCAAAGTCAGTATAAATGACTAGAAATTGTACAGTACTTTCCTACTTTATAGGGAATTCTTAGCTATTATCTTAGTCCTGGCCACTGCTATCTCTCCAGGTCTTTGATGTTGAATAGTTAGGGGACATGAAAAATTCTGATTAAAATGAATCTTACAGCCAGGGTCTTGGTGAGAAGGAGGAAAGGATGAATAGGAGGAATACAAGGGATTTTTAGGGCAGTTGAAATTAGTCTGTATGATACTGTAATGGTGGATACATGTCATTGTACAATTTGTCAAAATTCACAGAACAGTACAACTTGAAAGTTAACTCTAGTAAAACTATAGAATTTTGTTAGTATGTGTCACTATTGGCTTGATGTGTAACTATTGGCTTGATTGCCTTGATTGAAAAATAAATTTTTTCATAAATTCATAAATTCATCCAAAATTAGCCCCAAAGACCCTCCAACAGAGACAAACCCTAAACTGCCCTAAAAACAATCTATTAATTTAAAAAAGTCAGATGGTATCTGTGTCTGCAGCCATAGCACCCTGGTATTCGATCCCACCTGATCTCAGAAGCTAAGCAGGGTTAGCCTGGTTAGTCCTTGGATGAGACAACTGCCTGGGAATATAAGGTGCTGCAGGCTAGGGAGAAGGACCTGGCAACCCACTCCTGAAACAATCTGCCATTGAAAACCCTATGAATAGCAGAGAAGCACTGACAATAGTGCCAGGCATGGCACAGTGTCGGGGAGTGTTTTGTTCTGTTGTACATAGGGTCACTGTGAGTGGCACCTGACTGGATGGCATCTAACAACAACAACAACAACAACAACAACAAAAATGTCACCTAGCCAGCTGTGGGTGTATACATACACCTGTAAGCCCAGCACTAGGGAGGTTGAGGCAGGAGGATTGAGAGTGTCAGCCTGGGCTACTTAGCAAGATTATGTCTCAAAAAAAGTCATTTGCACACAAAATAAATCAGAATTAAGATGTGTGTGTGTGTGAGAGTGTATGTGAAGGTGTGTATGTGTATATGAGGGTGTGTGTGTGTGTGTGTGTGTGTGCACCCATGTGTGTTTATGTGGTAGAATGAGTGACCACAGTGGCTTCAATGACCAGGAACCTAAGTCAGGGTGGAAGGCTGGGAGATGGAAGCTCCTGGGAAACACCTACTAATGCCTTGATAGTTCTTCCTTAGGTATAAGCTTCCTGGGAAGGAGAGCAGAACAGAAATCAGACCAGAGGACACAGAAGACTGGGGCAGTTCAGTTCTTCTTTTGGGATCTGGAAGACCTTCATTCTTTCTATACAGATGATGGCAGATAAACATGATGAGTACAAAAATCTGGACAATGTGACATAAAACAAAAGCCTGGCAGAACACTGAAGCTGCTTATGTCTCCAGACCTGTCTTCTTCTGCTATGTTGGGTCTGGTTTCCCTTGCACTCAGACATCAGTGTCATGCCCACATGTCTCTGGGGAGCTTGGATCGCATCCAACTGACTGTGGGTAATAGTTGCATGAATGGGAGACATCCATGTGTTGGGGGGGACACTAACTAAGGGGATAGAAGTAATATGCAAGGGCATGTAGGTAATATCAGAGTGAGCACTGGATAATGCTTTAGTCTTTGTGATAGTATGTGAGTAGATGAAAGTAACTTATTTCTCTGGGAGATATCTGGAGAAGGGTACTAGCTACATGTCTACAGGTAATATCAGATTGAGTGGATTACATTTAAATTTTGATAATATCTAAGTAAGTGTTGTAACATTGGAATTAGCAAGGGTAATATACAAGTCTATAGATAACATCTCATTTTGTAGGTAGCATGTTCAGAAAGCATGGATTAGGTTCTGAGCTCTGTATGTGAACAGAATATCCAAGTGATGGTAGTAGCTGAAAAAGCAGAAGCAATATCTAAGTATGTTTGGGCAGAACTGAAGTGAGTATGGATATTAGATGTTAACATAGCAAGTTAAGATGTTTAATTAAGCTCAGTTAAGATGTTAGGGTTTTTGTTTGTGGTTTTTTTTTTTTTTTTTTTTTTTTTTTTTTTTTTTTTTTTTTTTTTTTTTTTTTTTTTTTTTGCTTTTTGGTTTTCTGGGATAGTTTCTTGCTATGTAGCACAGGTTGGCCTCAGACTTGTGATCCTCTTCCCTCTGCTTCCAGAGTGCTGGAGTTACAGGGATGTGCCATAATTCGTGGGTAAGATGTTAACCTTTATTAAGTGAAATAACTGAGCACTTAAGTGAACATAGGTAATATTTGGATCTTTGCTGGCAATGTTTGAATGTGTGAGTATCATCTGGAATTTTCTGGGTAATAACTGGAGGATTACTTAAGCAGGCAATGGAAATGTGATTGTGTATAGATAACAATACAGTGAAAGTGAGTAGCATTTGTGGGATGGATCACATCTGAATGACTGTGAGCAATATTAACGTGGGAATGGATAAAATCTGTCTTTATATAGATATCATCTGAGTGAACATGGATAATACTCAAGTCTATAGATTTATATAAGAATAAAATGGGTAATATCTACATTTCCCTTGGGAACCTTAGAGGGAGCCTATGTGACATATGCATTTGTGGGGCAATATCTGAGTGAATGTGGCTAACATAGTCTCTGTGTGTAATGTCTGACTACCTGGGTAACAACCCAATGTGTATGACCATAACAAACAGATAAGTGAAATCTGTTCTTTCATCTGGGCTCCAATTTCTCCATATTTTGTTTTCTCAGGGACCCTTGTTCTATTGACTATCTTCTTTCTCACCAGAACCTTTAAATTTTGTATTTCTTGGTCCTTCCCCATTAAAAAAAAAATAAGTAGCTAGGGGTGCCACAAGACTACAGTCCCAGTTACTCTACAGGTTGAAGCTGGAGAATCATTTGAGCTGACCAACTAGAGACCAGCCTGGGCAACATAACGAGTCCCTGTCTGAAAAAAAATTTTAAGTGCTCTTATTTCTAACACACACACACACACACGCACACACACATGCACACACACGCACACACACGCACACACACACACACACACACACACACAGACTTTTCTTCAACCCCATACTATTTCTGGTACTATTTTATTTTTCTTCACCCTCCTTCCAGCAAATTTCTTAGAAGTTTTGTCTACATACTCTTGTTCACTTCTCATAACCCCTTCCTCACTGGGCCAACATTCAACCTACTATAATCAGGCTTCAATGCCCATAGGTCCTCCCAAAGACTTGTCATTGAATCTGAACAATGCTATTCTGGGTGTTTGTTCTTATTCAACTTGTATCAGCAGGATTTGACATCACTTTTTACCTGCATTGCTTAAAACTCCCTTTTTCTTTACTTCAAGAAGGACACAGCTCCTGTCTCTCTGACTATTTCATCTAAATCTCCTTTGTGGATTTTCCTTCTTTGGTCTTTTGTGGGGGTTCCATCCTAGGATTTCTTTTGCTTTCATTTTACACAATATTGTTAGGATTTTATTTCTCCTTATGGCTTCCATTGCTTCTTCTAGGCAACGACTTTTGAAGTCTGTATTTCCAGCTCAGATCTCTAAGGTAAATTCCCAACCCCTGGATTCAATAGCTTACTGGGTAGTGCTACCTGGACATAGTACCAGCATTTAAACTCAATGCATTCCAAACCGAGTTTATAATCCCCTCTTCCAAACCTGCTTCTGCTCCTTTGTTACTTTTCTTATTGCATAGCATCAATATCCATTTAGTTGTCCAAGCTATAAACCTGGATGTCATCCCTTGTCCTCCACCCTATCCACTTCTCATCATTCTCCATGTTCTGCAATTCCATTTCCAGAAGTTGCTCTCAAATCCACCCATTTCTGTCTACCCTTGCTCCCAGTACCTCAATCTATGCTAGCATCATCTTTCACCCAGATCTATGTAATATAATAGCTTTCTAAAGTATCTTCCTGCATTCCATCTCCTTCTGCAATCCATTCTCTACACTACACAATTAATCCTGGCAGTACTACTGAATCTTTCAGTAGCTCCCATTACCATCAGGATAAAATCTACACTCGTTAGCCAGGCCTATGAAGTTCTCTTTAAATACTCTAAGCTGGTCCAGACTAGGTGTTCATTACTTACCTTTAAGGGTACATGTTCCAGTCACTCAGAAACTATGTTACACTGAACAAAAGTGCCAGGGACTTAAACTTTGGGCTTCTTATACAACCTATTCCTCTTCTTAGGATGCCATTTATCTTTTCTGCCCTTTCAGTTGGTTGGCTCTCCCTCATCTTTGTGATTTAAATTTATTTCCCACTTCCTTAGGAAGCCAATCTCAATTCCCAAGGGTAGGTGATGCTGAAGGCATGTCTCTTGTGTCCATACCACCTTCTCCTGTCAAGACACTTCCACTTTGTGCTGCTATTCCCTGCTTACTTGTCTGTCTCCCTCACTAAAGTCAGAGCTCCAGGAAGAAGGAATTGTGTCAATTTATTAAACTCATGTCCCTCCTGCCTCACACAATCTCTGGGTTCAATAAATATTTTTTGAATGAAAGAAACTAAGTGACAGTGTGTGACAACTGGGCTGAGAAGGCAGGAATTATTTTGTGGGGTAAACAAGTACTTGAATTATAATCCCTTCAATTTTCCTTTCTTGAGTTTAGAATAATTTTCTTCTGCTTAAGATTGTTTCCTCTCCTGGTATCCAACCCCTTCCTTTTCTGCTTACTGAACTTTAACCTCAAGACCCAAACTCCAGGTTCTGTGCTCTGAAGTTTTCAGAACTCATCTTCTTTGGGTGCCCATAATTCAGACCCTCTTGTGGGACTTCCAGGCTGACTGTGATTTTTCCAATGGTTTGTCTCCCCTCTGAACTTGACCATGCACTGATGAACATGCAGACTGGGTCTAATTCATCCCTGTGTCCCCAGTACTTACCCTGGGGAGTAAAATAGCAGGTGTTCAGGAAACATTGAAAGCAAAGAAGAATGCAGGAAGGAGAAAAAATGCTCATCTAGCCAATGAAAATGTTAATTAGCTAATGGGAGTGAAAATCACTTTGAAGACCAGGTGATTGGAAACAGTTTGAAGAGACTGGATGGGAAGAGAAGATCGTGACACAAAACGATGGGGTGAGGAAGGGCAGCTGGCTCTAGGACAGTGAGACCTAAGGAGAGGTAGCCAGGAGCTTGGAATGGACTTGGAGGCATTCTGAGAAAGAGAAAGGGCATAGAGACTTGAGAAGAGCGTGAAGTTGGGAGGCAGAGGAGTTTGAGGGTGAGTGAAATGGAGACAGGCAGCTTTAAAGGAGCATCCCCCAGTGCTCAGCCTAATTCAGACTTGAGGATCTGTTTTTTCTGGAAAGGCTGGGGTTGGGGTGGGAGACAGAGATTGCAGCTCTAACTTTCCATTCAGGCATTTAGGAGTGCACCCTCCCTCCACCAGCCAGGCCCCTTCTCCTTTGCTTCCCTTTCTTCCTTCCCTTCCCTATTGTGACTCTGTGAACTATATATTAAAGGAAGAGAGATGTGGAAGGGCTGGCAAGAGAAGATCCTTGTCCCCCCACTGTGGGTGCTGTGTTTTGGGCTGACCAGGAGCTCTGGGTGCGATGGGGTGGGGGCAGTATGTGAGGGGCTCTGACCAGGTGCTGTGAAGGTGTGATGGAGTTGTAAGGGCTGTGGGTCTCAGTGTGTGCGTGGGTGGGGGTGGGTGGGCGGAGTGAGGAAAGTACAGTGAAGAGGATGCAATGGGCGTTTGATGAGGCAGTGTAGAGGTCGTGGGGAGCTGCCATTTTAGTGTTAAGGGGTGCGGTGATCCAGAACTTGTGGCGAGGGCTGAGGGAGACACCCACCTCTTGTCCCGGTTCCGCGGATGCGAGGGGGCTCGCAGCTGAGGTTGCCGGTACTGCTGCTGTTGAGGAGCGGACCACCCGGGCGGCACAGGGGCGTCCCAGGCCCGGGTCCGGGTGCGGGTCCGTGCGCGCTCCGGTTCAGCTTCAGCAGCTCCATGGCCCCCGCCGAGCCCGCAGCCTCGCTCAACTCGCCCGGGCGGGCTCCCGCCGCGGTTCCACCTGCTCACGCTGCGATTCCGGCTTAGGCTCCCGCCTACCCCATCCCCCGCCCTCCCGGGTCCCCGCCCCCCACCGTGGCCCCCCGCCCTATGCTCCCGGCTCGCCCAGCCTAGGCTCTGGTCCGCCTCCGTCCCAGCAGGTGACTCCCCTGCCTCCTCTGAGCTCGGAGTTACGCGCGCTCCTGCAGGGCTGCTCTGCAGGCTCTCACCTCCCTACAGCCGTCCCACTCTCTCTTAGAGATGTCTTTCGTGCCCACCTCCCTTGACCAACTCCCCCGATTCTGGGGAATTCCTGGGTGTGTGTGCGTGTGTGTGCACGCTGGCGCTGTGCGCAGGGGGTGGGGGCGCATTGCGGGGAGGGGGGGGTTAGGGTGGAGCCCAGCCGCTGCAGGGTCCAGCATTTCTTGGGTGGGTCAGAGGACGTAGAGGTGGCGGTGGAGACTGGGTTTGAGTTCCAGGGTGCCGCGCTCCCGCTGCCACGCAGGTGCCTCAGCCCGCCTGGCTCCGCGGTTAAGGTGCTGTGCCGCAGGGGCCGCAGTGACCGCCGCACTGCCGCTACCACAGCTCCCTGCAGCTCCTCCTGCGGGCTGGGGTAGCCCTTCATCCGCCCCACACACTCCAGCTCCTATCTGAGGCCCAGCACCTAAGCTTCTACCCACGGGGCCCAAGGAGCCCCCTAAGCAATGGGGCGAGGGGGTGGGAGGGGCAGAGATTCAGGCAACAGTAACCCAGGATAAACCAGGGTATAGTGAGGGAGGGGTAGGTTTCCAACCGCAGCCCAGGGCCCAGGCAAAAGAGGGGGAGGCGGCTGGCGTTCTCCTCGGTCTCCAGGCAGCGCCCACCCTCACCCAACATGCTGACGCTCCCTGTTTGCACTCAGCACAGCTGGAGCCGCCTGCATAGGGTGTCAGGTTCCCACGAGAGGGGGCCAGAGGGGACGGGCTCACTGGGATGCAGAGGGAGCAAAGCTGAAAGGTGCTTGTGCTATGCAAGGCTCAAGTGGGTTCAACTTCGTGACGCACGAGTTGCCTCCTCTACTGTTTTAGCTCTACTCCTGCCATCTATTCTTGTAAATTCCAAAGAAATTCCAGTGTGACCTGAAATTGCATCTTCTGCCCCCCAGAAGTAGCCGTAAGAGGTGTGGGCATCAGTGGAAGCGCAGATTAGAGTGAGGGTGGAGTCTGGATTTAGAAGGAATTCAGAGCCCATTTCTCACCAATCTTTTGGAGCTGACTTGGTCCAACCAGCCCAGAATGTGTAGGGGCTGAAGCACTGGAGGAGGGTTTAAGCCTGCGGTGTGGGGGATGTCATCACCTACTTCCCCTTCCCTTCCTCCTGGCATTGCCTGCCTTGCTCATCTAAGGACAGGGGATCAGAGGAGCTTGATGTGCTGTTTGTTCAGCTCCTGCACAGGTGGAGCTTCAGATAACCTGCTGAACTTTTCCCACACTGGATGACTGCAGTGTGTGGGAGAAAGGGGACAAAGGAAATACAGGGGAGAGAGGAACGGAAATAGAAGTAGATGGGCATTCACTTATCCGACAAACCACGTGCCAGGTATAGGACTGTGCACTCCTTGGTCTGTACAGTCTGTCCCTGAGTAGCTCCAACTCTAGCAGGGATTTTCCCAAGTAAACTAGCAATTGCAATATATAGTCCTAAATCCACCCACCAAGATGCACAATTCAGAAATTTAGGAATCATCCTCAGTGCCTTACTCTCTTATGTTTCTCCACCCTTATAATGGAGGCTGTGACACTAAAGCCCAGACTCTTCTTTGAAAATGAACCATCTATTCTCCAGCTCCTGGGAATGCAGGAAGACAGGCCTCAACTGTCAGCCCATGTCAGGAGTTGTCTGAGCAGAAGAAAGCTAGCTCATCAAAGATTTATCTTTTTGGGGGTGTTGTGTATCCAATGATTGATCAGCATAGAAGTATGAAGGCTTAGTTCCCTCATCCCAATGAAGGGCAACTCTGAAATCTGTTCACAATCCCAGAGCTCCTCATGAGGTTGACTGAGGTCTTTGTTGGGACTGAATTACTGCCCAGCTTCTCCCTTCGCCCAATCCTATTTTCATCCTCTCTTGCACAGGTGTTAATTTCAAGAGCACTCCTTAGTAAACATCCTTCACAGTAATCTCTGTTTTACAGTCTGCTTCCTGGGGAACATAACTACATCACTCCCATATTTAATCAATCACAAGATCCTGTTGATTTTAGCTACTGAGTGTTCCTTGACTCCGTCTGCTTGTGTTTTCACAGACACTACCCTACAGTCTCTTGCACTCTTCTCCTAGTCTCTTGAGTGAACTACCACATTTTAATTCCTTACATCCATCCTCTACTTTAGAGCCTGAGTGTCATGTTCAGAATACAAATTTGATTATACAATCTTTGGACCTTTGGTTTTAGGACAGAGAAAACCTTTTAACAGATCTATGAAAGCCTCATGGCCTGGCTTTTGCTGACCTCTCTAGCTAGTTTATTTCAAATCACTATAGTTTTTGTTCTTTCCACTGTAGACCACCCTGGCCTTCCTTTAGTGCTCCTTCCTTTTTGCTATGCATCCTCTGGTCACATGGCTTTTCATTTTTATTTTTATTTTGTGGTACTAGAGGGCTGATCCCAGGGCCTCGCACTTGGATGCTTTGCAAGTGCTGTATCCCCAGCCCATTTTTTAGCTTTTTATTTTGAGACAGTGTCTCACTAAATTATGCAGATTGTCTCTGGTCTCCAACTTGTGATCCTCCTGCCTCCACCTCCGCCTCCTGAGTTGCTGGGATTACAGGTGTGAACCACTGTACAGGCTTTGGTCACATGGATTTTGCACATGTTCTTTGGAAGATTCTCTTCCTTCCTTACACATCCATCTGGTCTTAGCTCAAGCAGCAATTCATCAGGGATGTTTTCCCTGGCTTCTTTTCCCAGAGTGGATAGAATTTCAGGATGACCCCCAACAAGTCTCACTGGATAACCTTTTCTTGAGTCTGGGTGGACTGGTGACTACAGTAAGACAATACTCCAATGAATCTGTTATGTGGGAAAAAGGATTTTGCAGGTAGAATTAAAGTTACTAATCAGTGGACCCCAAGATACAGAAATTATCCAACTAGTCTTAAACAAAACATACAAGTCCATTAAAAGCCAAGTGTTTTCTCTGGCTGGAGAGCAGCAGAAGTCAGAGAAATTTGAAGAACAAGAAGGATTAAATACATTATTGATGGTTTGAAGATAGAGAGGACCATGTGGAGGAATGCAAATGGCTCTTGCTAGCTGGAAGATGGAGGAGGGTATATGATGAGGACCGGAGCGTGGTCTTTAGCTGAAAGCGGTCCCCAGCTTGCAGTCAGCAAAAGAACAGGGACTTAAGTTCTTCCTGGAGTTTCTAGAAGAGAATTCAGTCTCGATGACATCTTGTGATACTTTGAGCAGAGAACCCAGACATACTATGTAGACTTCTGGCCAAGAAACCTATTGGCTAATAAATAAGTATTGTTTTAAGCCACTAGAGTCATAGTAATTTGTTACAGCAGCAATAGAAAAATGATACACATTCCATCCAAGGAGGGAGCAAGTGGAGACTCTTGCAAACCATTCAAGAAAAAAGTGAGAGCATTGGAAATTTGTTGAGGTTCAGATAGATTGCAATAGCAGCTAGTTTGGAGACCTATTTAAGGAGTAGAAGCAGTGGGAGTCCATGATAGTAATTCAGGTGAGAGATGACAGTGACTTGAACTAAAGTTATGGAAGTGGTGGAGAAGATGGATCCAAGAATTGTTTAGGATAGGGAGGCAGAATCTAGAGACTGTTTGTAAGCAGAGGATGAGAGAGAAGGATGAAATAAAACTGAATAAGATTTCTGGTAAATGAATAGAAACTGATGATTATCTACTCTATTCCAGGCATGTTATCTTTAATTATAATTATTCCTCACAGAGAACTACAAATTCAGACCCAGAATTATTGGTCACTATTTTCGATATTAAAAAAAATCTATGGTTTAGAGAGAATTTAAATAACCTTCTCAAAGCCAGAGAGCTATTAGGTGAAAGAGCCAGAATTCAAAACCATGGATTTTGGATATAAGAACTCAGATGCTCATACTATAGTACTTCACAGAATGAGTAGAAGGCTTACTAATCTCTCTGATTATCTTCTTTCTCCCATTTGACACACCATATTTTTCAAATTTTTCTAGATTTATGATATCTCTAATCTCCTACCCTGCTGCATGCACACACCCCCTCAGTAAATAAGCTGGACTTCAGCATTATAGAGAAAATAGTAACTAGCAGAGAGCAGCAAAGCTCCCACTAGCAAATCTATTCAGTTTTGGAGACGTTAAATTTTTAGATGCTTTTTAGACATCTAAGTAGAAATTCCAGTAGGAAGCTACAGAATTAATGAGAGTGTGTAAAATAAAAATAAATGAGAGACCAGATCAGTAGTCTGAAGACCTTTCTCTTTCTTTCTTTTTTCCTCTGAGATAGGACCTCACCATATAGCTCAGACTGGCCTTGAACTTTCTGTGTAACCCAGACTGGCCTTGAACTTATGGTCCTCCTGCCTCAACCTCACTGTGTACTGAGATTAAAGCCATGTGCCACCATATCCGGCTTCAGAAAGCTATTTTTATTTTAAATTTTTATTTATTTAGTTGTTTGTCTATTTATTTATAGTGGTATTTGGGGGCTGAACCCAGGGCCTTGGACATATTTTGTAAGTGCTCTGCCACTGGGTTGCACCCCCAGCCCATTTTTTAAAAATCTTGAGACTGGGTCTCACTGAGTTACACAGACTGCCTCTGGCCTCAAACTCATGATTCTCCTGCCTCCACCTCCCAAATCCCTGTGATTAGAGGTGTGCTCCACTGTACACCTCGGTAGAGCAGACCTTTTAAAAAGATTGCTTAGAGAAAGGCCAGGCCAAGAAAGAGGAGAGAGAGAGAGAGAGAAGGGGTAGGGCACTGATTCACAAAGGAGTAAAGCATCATAAAACTAAGGAAGAAGAGGTCTGAAAATGCTAAACTTATTCTAATATTGATCCTAGATAAGAAAAAAGAAGATTGAGAAATGTGCTCTGAATTAGTGAGTTGGAGATTCTTGGCAACCTTGGAAAGAACCACTTTGGTGAGGTTGCTGAGGCAGAAGACTAGGTGGAAATACTAAAAACTGACTGTGACTGGAGGAAGTGTAGAGGGTGACTTCAGGAGAGTCTTTAAGAAATATGATTATTAAGCAAAGGAAAGAGTAGAAATAGAGAAGAATGTGGACTAAAAGATGTTTTTAAGATGGGAGAATTTGATTTCTTGATTTTTTTTTCAGATGAAATTACTCCAATATATAGAAAAGGCATGAGAGAGAGAGAGAGAGAGAGAGAGAGAGAGAGAGAGCAAGAGAAAGAGGTAAGAATTAATAAAGGTGGAAATCCAGGCATTGTGGTGTGCACCTGCAATCCAAGTGACCTGAAAGGTTGAGGTAAGAGGATGGCAAGTTTGAAGCAGAGACCTTGTCTCTAGATAAAAAGTAAAAAGGGACTGGGGGAGCAACTCAGTGCAGAGTGCTTGCAAAGTATGTGTGAGGCCCTGGGTTCAGCCTCTCAATACAGGAATAATAAAAAAATGCTAAGTAGAAAAATAATCCTTCAGAGCCAGGCACAGTGGTACATGTTTGTAATCCTAGCTACTCAGGAGGCTCAGGCAAGAGGATTGAGAATTTGAGGCCAGAGGCAGCCTGCACAACGTAGAGAGACAAGATCCTGTCTTAGAATAAAAAATTTTTGAAGGGCTGGGGCAGCTTAGTGGTCAGTGGTAGAGTTCTTGCCTAAAATGTGTGAGGCCCTGAGTTCAATCCCTAGCACCACAAAATGAATAAATGAATGAATGAATAAATAAATAAATAAATAAAGTGAATGAATGAATTAATAAGGAAAGGAAGGAAAAGCAGGCAGGCAGGCAGGCAGGCAGCAGAAGTGGAGGGTCCTGGCTTTCAATAGCAGTAGAGACTCATCTCAATTGCAAAAGGGGATTAGTAGAAAAGGATGACTATTCTTGAAAACAAGTACAGCCAACCAGATAACTATATTCCCTAGCTCTTTTTTTTTTTTTTTTTTTTTTTTTTTTTGCAGCTAAACGTGGCTTAATGACTATGAGAGAGGCTGTGGGTGGAAGTGAAAGATGCAGCTTCCAAATCAAGGTATTAGAAGAGAGAAGCAGACGCTCTTTTCCTCACTCCCCCCCCTTCTTACAGGCTGAATGTGGTCATGAGGGTAAGCCACCTCTGAATATGCAGCAAGGTGAATGCAGGGGGTGGCAGAGTGACTGGAAGGAAGGAGCCTAGGTTCCTTTATTCTGGAACTACTTTACCATCCTTGGCTCTTCTTCATAAAAGAGAAAAAAAGAAAGAAAGAAACAAACAAACAAACAAAAGCCAACAACCTTAAGTCTCTGTAATCTTTTTCTCTATTGTCATAGCAACCTAACTGATATCTTAACTACAACAGTAGATCTGTAGATTTGGTGGGGAGCTGCTGTCTGATATTTTCTACTTTCTCTTTGGAGTTAGGGGTCTTATAATCAGTGAGTGGTGTGTGTGTGTGTGTGTGTGTGTGTGTGTGTGTGTGTGTGTGATTGAAATTTTAGAGACAAGATTAAGATAAGTATGGGAACAGTAATGGGAAATGGAAAGTGGAGATCAGAAGAATGTTAGTAAGACAACAGGAAGGTATGGAAGGACCACCTGACAGTTGATGATCATGAACTTCTAGTGGTATCAGTTCCTCCACGAGAGCTCAGCCAGTTAGATTCAAACATAGAGTGTGCTGATGGTTCAGTTCATCCAAAATTGGGATTTTACCAGGTGGGTAGGATGGAAAAACAAAGGGTGGAGCAATGGACCATGAAATCTCAGCTGCATACGGGGAAGAGAGAACAATGAGGGAGGTGACAAAGCCAAAAGCGAGTAGTGGGTTAGCTCCAGAAGACTGGTAGTTGTCAACAATGAGGAAGGGCAGAGGGTAGCACAGTGAGCACGTGAGCTTCAAGGAGCCAGGGTGTACAGCAGCAGTGTCAATGAGTGCAGGACCCCAACTCTGTGATGCATGGGTTGCAAGAGGATGAGAAGCCACACCTTTCTGTGAAGGATATACCATACCAGCCAGGCTGCTGTTTTTAGTTAATAAAAGAGTGGGAGAGTTCAAAGAAGTTGAGAATGTAAGAGTTTGTTGATTTTGAACAAAGAGTTATAGGGAATAAAAATCCTCTGAGAGGCTTTTCCTAAACTACAAGTCTGGGTGCTTCTGCAACATCCTGACTGATCTGTCTCCCAATCCCTTTGTCTTTCTTTCTTCTTCTCCCTCTTTCTCTCTCTTCCCATACATGGAGGAAAGATCATATGAGGGCATAGCACAAGGGCAGCTGTTTGCAAAGCAGGGAGAGAGACCGCACTAGAAACTGAATCTGCTGGTACCTTGGTCTAGGACTTCTAGCTCCAGAACTGTTGCGGTTTTGGCTCTAGCCCGGCTAAGATTAAAGCCAGCCTACAACATAACCAATTAAGCGGTGGCGCAAATGAAGGACTTCGGGAGACCTTCAGTTGGTAAAGTAGGGTAGGTAAGGTTTATTGGGTGCTCCCCTGATGGGGTGCAAGGAGCAAGCAACCCTTATAGAGCAGAGCTCTATGTGTTCTCTGTTGTTGTTGGTAGGTGCTGTCGAGTCGGGTATCCGACTCATAGCGACCCTCTGTATAACAGGGGAAACACTATTGTCAGTGCTTCTCTGCTGTTCATAGGGTTTTCAATGGCAGATTGATTTTTGGGAGGGGGTTGCTGGGTCCTTCTCCCAAGATGTGTTCTCTAAGTGCTGGCTTTAAGCCTGCAGCATGGAATGCTGCAGGCTGAGTGCTGGTATAGCTCAGCCTTAAAGGCACAGCCACACCCGCTGGTGTTCCGTGGAGGTCAGTTGATCTTGCCTCTCACAGCTCGCCTTCTCTACCTCCCTCCTTCCCAAGGATGGGAGGAATTGGGAGGTTCTTTGTGGCTTGCTTGAATCCTTCAGCTCTTCGGGGGCCCTGGTCTTGATCCCGCTGGCTTGCTTGCAGATCTCACTGGAGTAGGGAGCGCTGGTCCAGGTCATATGGGTCAGGTGACAGTTGAGGGACAGTCAGAGAGGTGAGGGTGAAAGGGGTCCAGGAGCCCTACTTTTATAAGGTCCTGGAGGGGTCACATGTTGGGATTCAGCCAATCAGGGTACACACCTGACAGATACAGCAGGTAAACTGACATACCTGCCAGGTGGGGACAGTTATTACCTGAAAATGCTGAGGGGAGCCAATCAAAATTAGGGTGGTTAGGGCAGGTCAGACTGGCCAGGCGCCATCTTTGCTCACTTGATGGGAGGGGCTGGTTTGAGTGAGATGAGCCCTGGGGTCAACTAGGGGTCAGCCCCTCAGGCTGTTATGAGGAACCCTAGTTGTGGGACATGATTTTAAAAAGCCCCAACACAGAACTAGGAGGGAAATCACATTTCTGTTGTTTAAACCACCTGTTGTTGTTGTTAGGTGCTGTTGAGTCGGTATCTGACTCATAGCGACCCTCTGTACAACAGGGGAAACACTATTGTCAGTGCTTCTCTGCTGTTCATAGGGTTTTCAATGGCAGATTGGTTTTTGGGAGGGGGTTGCCAGGTCCTTCTCCCAAGCCTACAGCTTCTGGTGTTCCCAGGCAGTCTCCCATCCAGGTACTAACCAGGCCTGACCCTGCTTCGTCTCCGAGATCTGACGGGATCAGATGCCACAGGGCTACCGCTGCAGGCTTAAACCACCTAGTCTGTGGTATTTTGTTAAGGCAGCCCAGGCAGACTAATACATGCCCCTTTCTCAATAGTTTCTCAAACTACTCTGAACGCTTCTCTCATTACTTGCTTTCTACCTTCTCTTTATTCTCTTTCTCAGATCTCGACTCCAGCTAGATGGTCATACTTGGTTTCAAGAATCTCGAATTGCTTACAATTCTTTATGCATCCATATTTTTCATCATCTTTGGATCTTGTTCATATTCTTTCCTCTAACTAAATGTGGATGGGTAATGGGAGGTGACAGCCAGGGAATGGTGATCATGACAATGATTTATAAAGAAGAAGAAGAAACGGGGGGAGAGGAGGGGGAGGAAGAAACCCTAAGTAATAGCTACAGTGGAGAAGTGGGAGTTACTATGAGCAGAAGAAGGAAGAGGGGATGAAAATGTAGTGCTAAGAGGACAGGTGCTTATTTTTCAAAATCAAGAAATTCCATTTATGCCAAGAATTAACCAGCATTTGCAGAGAAAGGGATTGCTCAAGGCCAGGAAACAGAGAGGCTTTAGATCAGAACAAGGAGGGAATTGCAAAGTCAATTTGGACAGTCATAGCAAAAAGGCCTGGATCCTTGTCCTGGAATAAGTCAGAAACCTAAGAGGTCAAGAAGCAAGTGCAAGATGTCCTGAGTGGAGCCACTTTCAGTCCTGAGGGAAGTTTTCTTTCTAACTCAGGTCTTGACTTGCCAAGGTCATCTGTTCTTTGGTTTTTGTATGTTTTGTTTGTTTGTTTGTTTGTTTGTTTTGAAGGGGGATTCTGGACCACCAAGCTTGACTCTTTTAGCTAGAAAAATTTATATTTCCTTTAGGGAGGTTTTAATCATCCATGATACTGACCCAAACCCAAGTATGGGCACATGATCCTTCTTTCAATATTTTGTATTGCAACTGAGATAAGAGGGGGAACATTTAATGCTTCAGTAAATGTTAAGGGCCGGTAGTGGTGGTGCACGCCAGTAATCAACTTGCTGCGGAGGATGAGGCAGGAAGGTCTCAAGTTCGAGGACAGCCTGGGCAACACTTTTTTATGGGCTGGGATTAAGCTCAGTTGGTAGAGTGCTGCTCTGCAGTCTCTGAGGTCCCGAGTTCGATTCCCAGCCCCGCAAAAATGGGAGAAGGATGTGGCAACCCACTCCCAAGGCAATCCCGAAACAATCTGCCATTGAAAACCCATGAGGGTTACTATGAGTCAGACATGACTAGACAGCACCTAACAACAACAGCAACAACAACAAATATTCAGGAGAAATAGCCAGAGAAAATACAGCACCTAATGCAAAGCCAGAGTGCCTGCTTCATAAAGCACTCTAAGTAGCCTGTAAGTCTACAAAATATCAGCATTTTAACCAGGAAACCCAGCGTTCACTCATGCAGTAGTGTGAGGGTCCTATAATAGGCTCTGCCTCTACTACTCCAGCCCTAATGCACACACATTCAGCTGGGATCCAGCATAGGAGAGAACCCAGTTGCAGTTTAGGCCTTGGGTATCCAGCTTGCCCCTTTCCCCAGTTCCTCAGCCCCCACTCTCTGTGTCTGATTAGGTTGCCCCCCTCTACATCTTCAATCTCTACATCTTCCAAGGCCTTCTCTTCTCTGAATTTCTATAACATGCAGATACGCTTCTGTGCTGATCTCCTGCCTACGCAATCCCTGCCCACACAGGAGGCTCTTCTCTTGATAATTAAACAAAGAGGGAGCAGGCTGAGAAGGCAGGTGGGCTGGAGCCAGGACAAGTGGGGGTATTGGGCAGAGGAAAGAAATCAGGGACAGGACTGGCTTTCCAGGTGCCTGGGGCTTTTGCTGGTGAAAAGCAGAGGCATGTACCCAGGGGCTGGATCTGGCTAGATCATACATGGCTTCAGATGTGGGTGCTCACGGGTGGCCTAGGAGGGGCCTGGATATGTCGGGTGAAGGCCTCACTTGAGGGGTAAAAGAGGCAAAGGCAAGTCACTCAGAGAAGGCTTTCATGAGTGCCCCCAAGTTATTAGCCTCTAGGACCCTGTCGAAACTGCTAGTGAAAGGAAAAGCTAAGGAAAACAGACTAAAGCAATGAAACTAGATAGGCAGTGACAGGAAAGGGTCCACGGCTCTCTGGGTCAGTGTGTTGTAACGGGTGAAGAGCATAAGGAATTCTCAGGCTGTGAGGGAGGCAGTCCCAAATGTCCCTATCTATCCAATGGTGCTGCCTTCAACAGAGCCGCTTTAAGCTCTGGTTTCATACAATCTCCTTATGTTGATGTATGTTAGTCCTATGAAAAAGTTGAACAAGGGTTTTCTAGACCAGTTGAGGTCACAGTTCCTCAATATCATTCCCCAAATTTCCATTTCTCCCTGGCCAATTCTCCTAGCTTTACAAAGCAATGCAATCCCAAGGCCTGGGAAGGAGTTAGGAGGGGAGGGAAGGAGTGCCTGCGCCCTCTGCTGGTCAGGAATGACATTACCAGCACAGCCCCAGAGGACGGCAGGGGCTTGAGCCAAGTGGGCCTTGTACCTGTGCCCCAGAACCCTCCAAGGCAAAACAGCTCCTAGAGGGACATGAATAATTGTCATTGGTGCTACGCATTATTAACTATCTTCCAAGCACTGGTAAGCAGTTTACATGTATTATCTCATTATATTTTAATACTCCAGTATTTGCTCTCAAGAATTCTGAAAGATTTTGTAGAACAGGCTGAGAGTTCCCCAGCTAAGGAAGTGATGCTTCAGAACCAAAACCCAACTCCGAATGGTTCCAAATGTGTTCTTTCTTAACTGTGAGACTTTAAGGCCAGCCTAACACGTGCCTTGACTTGGGCCCTGGCTCTGATCTCAGTTTAATAATCTATCTCTGATCAAGCCAAACCCCACTTTAGCCTGAAACCAGAATCCATCCATGTTGCCTCCTGCTCCTGGATCCTAGTGTTTGCACTAGAACTTTCCTGGGGGTCCCCCCCCTCCCTGTGAATCTGATTTCCTCTCAAGCTTGATCCGTTATTTTCATCTGTCTTCCAGGGCTAGTGGCCAAAAACTAAGGACGAAGAGAGTGGGGTGAGGGGACCCAAGAGGCTTCTGTGGGGGAATAGCTAATTGGGAACACTGAGGAAGGATGTACATCCCAAATTGTAACCAGGCAGCGGTATCCTGCAGTCAAGACCCCAGGAGAAAAGTGAGTGAAGCCCTAGCTCCTGTGGCAGGGAAAAGAACTAAGTTCCCAGCAGCTTGCTCTCAGCAGTAGGCCTTACTGGCCTTGATATCCTGGTGCAAATCTGGCAGTGACTCTGAAAATCCCTGCCTACCTCTCACAGCGGCACGGTGCAGGCTCCCAGCTGGAACTGGCAGCACTTTTCCAGAACAGCTGGTGGTCTCTTATCTTTGCCTGCAGCCACAAGTTTACATTTCACATTGGGCAGCTTTGCCAGTGATTCACAAGCTTTGCCTTGCACAACTGGCTCCTTCTCCCTGGTTACCATAGTTACTGCTCACAACCGTCATTCCCAACAGAGGAAGCAACTTGCTGGCTTTGGCCTCAATCTGAGGTGGTCCCTTTCCTTATCTCAGACTGGATTTCACTCTGTGTGACTCAGGAGCCCTGTGATATTGAGCAACTTATCTCATCCCAGAGACTCACTTTCTTTATTTCAAAATGGGAATAAATGGGCTGGAAATGTACTTCAGGGGTAGAGTGCTTGTCCAGCATGTGGAAGGTCTTGGGTTCAATCACCAGCACCAAAACCAAACCAAACCAAACACAATAAAGGAGGAGGAGGAGGAAGAGGAGGGGAGGGGTTGGGGAAGAAAAAAGTAGGGGTAATAATGGCATTCTTCTCATACAGTTCTAAGGATTAATTGAGACAATGCTTTTGGCCCAGGACTTGAAGTAAAGTAACCCCTCAACAAATCAAATCTAGTTATTTTTAATTGCTCTATGTGCTTCCTGGTCTGGAAAAATGAGCATAATAATAATTTAAACTTCCTAACATTGTTATAAGAACCACCTGACATAATGTATTTATAGCAGTTATGCATGATTCTGTAACAATGTGTAAAATATTGTACATTTCTTTGATTGTTGCCATTTTCATTTAAGTCTTTAACCACTTAAATGTTAAGGGATTTAATCTCAGATGGGCTTGTGACATTCTTTCTGTTCTCTCTTTCCCAATTAGTTGTTGTTAGGTACTGTTGTGTTGGGTCTGATTCATAGTGACCCTAAGTACAGCAGGACAAAACATTACCTGACACTGTGTCAGGTACATGATCTTTTTATGTTTGAGTCCATTGTTGCAGCCACTATGTTTCTTCCCATTTTGAGTTGTGCCATATCAGCAAAAGGAAATCCTAGGGGCTTTACTCCATTTCTGTCATTAAGGTTCTCTACTTTGAGGAGGCAACTCTTCCCCAGTTGTTTCTTGAATGCATTCCAGCCCAGGGTCTTGCAAAAGTCTCTGGGTATCTAGGGCAGGGCCTTTGGTCTTCTGACTATGCTGGTTATGTATTACTTGCCTTGTATAAGCCTGCACACTCCTAGGAGGTACTGCTCTGAGGCTCCAGGGCTTGCTCTGATCATTCTCCAGTTTCAAAAGACTCAACACCCGGGGTTCCTCATTCTAGGTCCTCTGTGAAAGTGGGCTGCAGGCTGCTTTCCTGCCCAAAGACTCTGACAGAATTTTGGCTCCTATTACCCTGCCCTCTGGTATTATTCTCATGAATATGGCAAAAGACAGTGGTTCCCAACTTTTTTAGCACCAAGGACTGGTTTAGTGAAGGCATACTTTTATGATGATTCAGGTACCTTGCATATATTATGTAAATACAGATGAAGCTTCACTCTCTTGCCCACTGCTCACACTGGTACCGGTTTGTGGCCTGAGGGTTGGGGACTCCTGGCAAAAGGGATCTTATGGATGTAATTAATGGTCAGCTATCCTTGAAATGAGGAAATTGTTCTGAATTATTCAAGTGGGTCTAATCTAATCAGATGAACCCTAAACAAGAGATTTTTCTTAGTCTGATAGTAGAAGAAGTGGAAGACTTGGAAAATAAGAAATTTTAATGTGCCTTAGTAGGCTTGAAGATGAAAGAGCTATATATCAAGGAAATAGGGAGTTCAGTCCTACAATCAAAAGGAATTGCTGGGTGTAGAGGCACATGCCTATAATCCCAGCCCTTGGAAGGCAGAGGCTGAAGAAGCACAAATATGAAGCCAGCTTAGGCTACATAGGCTCAAAATAATATAAAACAAAAAACACCCAAACCACAACAATAATAACATCATCAACAACAACCAGCCAGCCAAAATCAGTATTGAGGCAAGCAGGTTCTTCCTCAGATCCTCCAGTTAAGAACCTAATCAAGCTAATACCTCAATTTCAGTCTTGAGAGGCTCTGAGCAGAGCCTGGATTTCTGACTCACAGTACTGTGAGATAATAAATAGGTGCTGTTTTAGGCTGCTAAATTTATGGCAATATGTTAGGGCAGAAAAAAGAAAACTAGCGTAATCTTCAAGAATCCCATGCCTTCTCTTAGTCTTGGGGAATCTTCCCTCCTCAGGTCTAGAAGTTTCTGTTTTATAATTCTAAGCCCTTGCAGACAGGCACGATTCACTCCTAAGTGACTTTTTGATGATGCACCTAGAAGTCCTTGTTTTCACAAACAAAATTTAGGGCAGAAAGTTTCTGACAATTTCTGGTTTTGGCCTTGCAATGTGAAAAGCTTTATGTTTAGAAGATGAAAAGATTTGGGTACCTTCTTATGATGGGAGGAAGGATAAAGTGTTTAAAACCCCAAGTGACTACATTAATAAATTTTCTTGCCACATGTATAAGTACTTAGCTTCGTGCTTGGTGCATACAATATTGCTTGGACTAAAAAAATTATTTATTTATTTATTTATTTATTTATTTATTTATTTATTTATTTATTGTTTTTCAGTCCTGAGGGGTGGAACCCAGGGTCTCCCACATGCTAGGCAAGTGCTCTATCACGTGAGCTGCACTCTAAATCCCCCTTTTGCTTTTTATTTAAAAATTTTAAGACAAGGTCTTGCTAAGTTGCTAAGAATTTATTTTTATTTTTTCTGTTATTCCAGGAACTTGAAATTGTGTTCACATCTGGCTATTTTGACCCAGTTTTACCCAGATTAATCTCAAATGGTGAAAACGCTGTCTTCAACCCAGTGGTTGAAACTGCTCCACAACTAGAGGACCCCAGGATGGAAATGCTGATATGTAAAGTGTCTTGTGATATAATGAGTCCACCATGAAGAATCTAACCTCCTTATCCTGGAAGAGTAGAGGCAGAGAAAAAGGCATATGTGGTCTGAAAGAGTTTTTTTCAGCATTCAGAATAGTCCAGGTGGCCAATTATCACCCTACTAGTGCTGTAGTCCAGGATTCTATGGTATGGCAGAGGTCACTTATTCTAATACAGCCTTCACTGGAGACAAGTGTGTGCATTGCAACGTGTCAACAAAAAGCTTATTCTCAGCTCCCTAAGCCTGTCAGATACCACCACAATGGTACCTTCATAGTATGCTCATCCATTCTATTTCAACATGATTTGAAGGTAGAAATGGTAGAAAAACCTCTAGAGAAGTTGACACACATTTTCTTCCCAAACTGGACCTCTGATTCAATTCTCCTCATTTTGGTTGGCAAATATATATTTGTATACCTCCTGTGTGCTATGCATAGTTGGGCCCTGGTGATGCAGAGGTGAACAAGACAGGCCTACTGCTAGTCTTATGAATCTTAAATTTTGTGAAGAAGAAATCAGAAAATAATGATATATTTTTAAATAATTTAAAGTGTAAAGACCCTCATATGTCTCTTGACAGTGAGACTTACCACTCAATTATAACTGTGAGTTAAATCCTCTTTGCACAGCTCGTACTTAAAGATTGGCTATGCCCTAGAGGAACTGAAGTGGTGACCCAGGGTGAATGTAATTCAGAAATGTCATCAGATTTCCCTGAGTCTGAACACCTTACTCACCCCCAACCAGCAGATTTCCTTCAAGTTACTCCCAAACTCCCAACACAGTCATCTTTAATTATACCTGACCATGATATTCCACTCTACCTAGTCTCTACCTTCCACCTTATATTTGGAATACCATACAAAAAAGGAGGCCTGGATTTCTGCCAGCACACAGGCCATCTCTAAGAACTTGAAGGGAAAGACTGGACCAAAGAAGGGTACTGGGAATTAAGTCTCCTTTTGGAAACAGCCCTGAATGTAGGGAAGCCTTGGCCCTAGGCTCTAAGCCTGGGCCAGGGGAAAGAAAAGGGAGCATAGGTATGTGCTCTGTCCCACTAAACTAGATCAAACCCCTCAGAATTCACAAATTTGAGGACATACACTTTAGTGTGGAATGCAATGGCCAGAATGTATATATGAATATATCTATGAAAGCATGTACACGTTGATAGCATTGCCATGCATGAGCCTTCTTCACACATTGGCTCAGTATTCATTCTCTATTCTTCAAGTTTCCTGACTTTTTTGAATCCAATCTACCAGCAGCTACACATCCTGTGCTCCTCATCACTGCAATTCAAAATTCAGACTGAATTCATCATGGTGCACCACTGGCCTTGCCTGTATTTCTTCCCAGTCCTGTAAATGCTGAGTGAGGAGGCAAATACTTTATCAAAGTGCAGCTTTAAAGATATACTTGCAAACTGCCCAACGTGGGCACCATTTAAAGACATTTTGCACTAAAAAGGCTCTGGGTATGCTTTTGTGTGTCCACAAGTGTATGCATGCCTGTGGAGGGTACCTATGTGTTTATTGGTGTATGACTGTCAGCATTATATGTTTAGGGAGTACATGACTAAATGTGCACATGGTATGTGGGTATAAGTCATATCTATGCTGATGAGAAAGCATACATGCTCTGAGAATGTGAATTTTAGAACATTTTAGGTAGAATGCATGATTGCAAGCCAGCATGTGTATGTGCAAATCTGTGTGTGTGTGTGTGTGTGTGTGTGTGTGTGTGTGTGTGTGTATGTGTACTAGTTGGTAAGTAGGGGATGACTGTGCACCATACTCCCACATCCCTAGCTGGAGATCTACAGAAAAATTCACACAAGTCTCTCTGACCTAGCAAATAGGCAGAGTTTCGGCAGGCAGGCTTTCCTATGATTCTGGTTTCACTTGCAAGTGAGAGTCTTGGGAACAGGGGTGGGGTCATTATGAGACTGGGGGTTCCTCCTGGCTAGCTCTTCCCTCTCTGTATTTGGAAGTTCCCTCCCCAGGTTCACCCTCATCATCAGCCTCAATCAGGTCCTCGAGCATCGGCCACTCTCGAGTCTGCCACTCCAGCCGCTCAATGCGGTAAGCGATCTTGAGTGCGCTGGACTCCAGCTCAGCTAGTAGGCGAGCAAACTTGGTCTGAAGATCATCAAGCTGCTGGTCAAGGCCTCTGAGGCGGGCCTCTGTGGCCTCCTGTAGAGCAATCTCAGCTGCCTCAGCATTTACATCCAGCTTGTTCATTTTGAGCAGGATCTCACGGCCCTTCTCCTCCATGACAGCCTGGGCTTGTGGATACTCACTCAGCACTTCCCGCAGGTCCTCCTTGCTCAGGCAGAACAGGTCTGAATAACCCAGGCTCTTGATGTTGGCTGTGCGGCGGTTCCCAGACATGTTCCCTGGGCCCCATGGACAGACAGATGGGAGGATATTTAACAGGGGTGTGAGGAAGTATTTTGCTTCGGAACTAGGACTCCACCCCCTTTTTTGTGCTTCTGAGCCTCTTTTTCTGCCTCATTAATTCTTTCAGTTATGTACTGGGGACCAGGCCCTGTGCTAGGCAGATATCAGGGACCTGTCACAATGATTTACAACCTAGAGGAAATGGACATTTATTGGGAAAGTTACATAATAGTAAGGACAGTGCAGTGTAGACATGCATTGGGTACTGTGGGAAGACAGGCAAAGAGCCCCTACCAAGCTGAAAGGCAAGGAATGTAGGGAAGCCTAGAGGAAAGGGTGCTTAAACTGGAAGGAGGTAAGTAGGGGAAAACAGCAAAGGGTGGAAGGAGGGCAGTCTAGCTAGAGGGGGAACACAGCAGGGGGATGGAGGTAGAAAAGAGACAACTGGATGCAGAAGGCAGTATGCAGTTCAGAGTGGCTGAAGTGGATGGAGGGAATAAGGAGGGTGGACAGAGGAGAAATCCAGGACATTCTGGATTTTGAAAGCTATGGCAAGGAGTTCAGATCTTATGCTGAGGGCAGTGGGAAACTTTTAAATATTTTAAGCAGGGGAACTATATGGTATCACTTGGTGTGTGTATTTGGAGAGGAGTATGGGCAGATGTTGTTGTTGTTGTTCAGTGCCGTTGAGTCGTGTTCGACTCATAGCGACCCTCATAGGGTTTTCAATGGCTGACTGTTCCAGGATTGCCTTGGGAGTGGGTTGCCACGTCCTTCTCCCATTTTTGCAGGGCTGGGAATCAAACTCGGGACCTCAGAGACTGCAGAGCGGCACTCTACCAACTGAGCTAAATCCTAGCGCTATGGGCAGATGTTGTTGTTGTTAGGTGCTGTCGAGTCGGTATCCGACTCATAGCGACCCTCATAGGGTTTTCAATGTCTGAGTGCTTTGGGATTGCCTTGGGAGTGGATTGCCAGGTCCTTCTCCCATCTTTGCGGTGCTGGGAATTGAACTCGGGGCCTCAGAGACTGCAGTGCAGTGCTCTATCCACTGAGCTAAATCCCAGCCCTATGGGCAGATAGGTTAGGCCAAATTTCGCAAAGTCTCAGAGGTAGAAGGACCTTAGAAGAGGAAAGGAATACCACCACTTGCTGAACATTTGCTATGCGCCAGGTGCTATGCTGGGTGTCTCATCAATATAACTCATTTAATCTAATATCACTCTCTGAGTTCTTAGTTTCATTTTCATTGGATTGATGAGGCAATTGAGGCCAAAAAGGAAAGTGGCTTGTCTGAAGTTAAACAGATAGTCGCAGACCACAGGCAGGATATGAAAACCGAGGGGTCCTTGGAGAACAGATGTCAGACCTTCAGACTGCTAGAGGGTGGAACTTCCTGGCACAGACAGCCAGGCTAGAGCACATCTAGTCTCAGTGACAGTATGCTCACTCCCTCTCCAGGCTTCCGCCTTTTCAGTGGCCTTGGTTTTTGTTTTCGTTTTTTTTTTTCTTTTTTTTTCTTTTTTTTTTTTTTTCTTCTTACCATTAGGTATAAACTACTGCACAGGGCAGATGATGGGAAAAAATGAACTGGTTACAGTATCTTCCCTGGCCTGGAGTTGACAGTTAGTAAATGGGAACTTCTTCTTTTATCTTTTTTCCACTTGACTGTGACAATGTTTCCCTTTGTAGTGATCCTAAGTGTGTGTATGTATTAGCTGTGTAACCTTGGGCAGTCTGCAGCCATAGCACCCTGACATCCGATCCTGCCTGATATTAGAGGCTAAGCGGGATGGCCTGTTTACTCCTTGGATGCAAGACCACCTGGGAATACCAGGTGCTGCAGGCTAGGGAGAAGGACCTGGCAATCCACTCCCAAAACAATTCACCATTGAAAACCTCGTGAATAGCAGAGAAGCACTGATAGTAGTTCTGGACATGGCACAGTGTTGGGGAGTGTTTCTTTCTGTTGTACAGAGTGGCTATGAGCCAGACCTGACTCTATGGCACCTAACAACAACCACCACCACCACCTCGGGCAAGTTATCAAAACTTTCTGATCTTCAATTTCCTATAAAATGAAGATAAGATTAGTATCAACTTTATAGGGGAATGTGATAATTAATGAGTTGATACATGTGAAATACTTAGAACAGGGCATGTAGTAAGCATGTGATGAATAATAGCAATTATTATTATTACCCCTGTCATTTTCCACTGGTTTATGCCTTTGTCAATACCCAGCGAGCATGTCTTCTCTGTCTTCCAAGGACCCACCCTACTTGCTGACCTTGGCTCAGCTGCTTCTCAGAAAACAGATTCTCTGTGTCCGGCTTCTCTCCTGAGCCATGTAGTGACTCAGGTAAGAGCCAGGTTTTCTAAATCTGTGCGCCTGAAGTAGCATCTTGTCCTAGCACTGGGTTCTATTATCCATTCCCCAGCTCTGTCCCCAGCACAAATACTCAGGTGCCCACCTTTGATGTTGATGATGCTGATCTCCCCAAAGTAGAGCCCTGCTCCAAGCACAGCATACTGTGTGACACCATCATCTGCCACCACAGCCAGCTGACCCTCACGGATGATGTACATCTCTCGGCCGATGTCACCCTTACGGCATACATATTCACCAGGCGAGTAGGTTTGAGGCTGCAGTTTTAGCACCAGCTCCTCCAGAAGGCTGGCCTCACAGTTCTGGAAGATCTGCACCCGGCTCAGAGTAGACAGGTGTACAGACACAGCCACCTCTGCCCGTAGCCGTTCAGGCAAATGCTGCAAGATGGCTACTTCATTGGTCATCTTCTTGTTGATCTGCAGGTGCTGGTACCTGGAAGAAAGGGCAGTGTCATTTCCTTGCCAGCACCTATCTGCCTGCCTCCACGCCTTCCATCAAGTCTCATCTCAGCCAAGAGCCCAACCACAGCAAGGTTTCGCAGGGGCCACGGGAGTACTTGACACTTTGTTGATCGCCTTTCTTGGTCATCTATATCATCCAAGGCATGGAAACCTCCACCACTTGACAATGAGTAACATAGCTTTTAGCTCCAGTCAGGTCCCACCTCATGCACATTCAATGTCTTGTAGCACCTCCACCGAGGAGAGCTCCTGCAGTCACCAAGCTCTTATCCTCTTAGCCTTTGCTCTGACTCCCCAACTTCGTAACACTTCCTTTTATTCAGAGGACAGTATACGCTCCCATTTGTCAGCCATGCCTCCGGGGTGGTGCCCCTCTGGACTCCTTCCAGAGCCTCCTGAGCCCTCTCAGACAACGGAGCTCCTTCTTTTCACCCTTCCTTTTACCTGAGCTCCTCCTAACAGTCTCTTACCCTTTCGCCCCCGCCCCAGTCCAGATTCCTTCAAGGGAAGACACCCCTCTCCAAGCCCCATCCAGCCAACCTAGCAACGTTTTGACTGCCTTGGTCTACAACGCACCTCCCCTCTGTTGGCCCAGGAAACCCGCCTTCTCACCAGTCAATCACTCGCCGCTCCAGCCTGCGATTGACATGCTGCAGCTTCATGTATTTCTTCACCAGAGCGTGGTCTGGGTAGAAAGCCGCATCTGCAGTGTTCATGTTGTAGATGACAGAGCTCATGCTACCCATGATGGTGGCGAAACCCATGACGGCCAGCAAGAAGTCGCCCACCATGAAGAGGTACTCCTCCTCACGGTCTGGCGGTGGCGTGTCGCCCACCGTGGTCAGGATTAGAGTGGAGAAGTAAAAGCTGTAGAGGTACTGGCGCCGCAGGCGCTCAAAGCCTGGTTGTGCCGGGTCTGGGTACACCCACGCGTCACGCCCGAAGCCCAGGTACTGGGACAGGGCAAAGTAGAGGCAGCTGTTCCAATGGATGACAACAAAAATGTAAAGCATCAGCTTGGCAATGCGAAAGACATTTGGGTAAGCTGTGCGGGTCTCTGTGCGATCGAAGGCCTCGAAGAGGCGGGGCACACGAAGAAAGCGGTTCAGCCTCAGCGTGGGAATATGCGGGCCCAGGCGTGCGTAGATGGCGTCGGTGGGGAAGAGGGAAGCCAGGTCCAACAAAAAGCTCCAGGTGCGAACGTAGCGACTGGCGATCCTACCCTTGTCCACCACCAGGATGCCCTGCTCTAAGAATCCTATGGGGATGGCAGGAGGGGCAGGGCAGTGATCAACCGTGAGTATGGGGGGAGGCAGGCCAGGGTAGGAGAGGACAATAGACACCGTGACTTGGCGCAGGGGTGGGGGGAGTGTAACCCTTCCCAGGGTTCTAGGGTGAGTATGGCGATGTCAGGCATTGAGAGAGGCATGTGAACATGCTATCATGGAGCGGGGCCCCTTCCAGTTTCTAGGAGGCTCTCTTTAGGAAGGGAATATGGAATAAAGGGTTAACCCTAGGGGCTCACTGACCCGTGTGGAAGTGCACCACGATGTCCAGTAGATACAGCAGGTCACTTGTGTAGTCCAGCACGAGCCAGGCCACCAGGTAACCATGCTGCAAGTCAGGGAAGCAGGCTCTGCAGGGCGAGGACACAAGAGAGTGGCTTAAAAGCACCCTCTGTCTGTAAGGCCATTTTGCCTGGCCAGGCTTCTCAGTACTCTGCCCTGGGCCCTTCCATGGGTGCCCCTCCTTTGCTTCGCCCCCAGGGCCCACCCCTCTCCTTGCCCTCACTCTTTAGCCCTCCTTCAAGGCCCTCCTTTAGTGCCCCTGCCAAACCTGCACACGATGATGATGATATTATACATTACTGGGAAGACCATGATGTTCAGCCACCAGTAGTAGTAATCCCCGGACGGGTCCAGGACAGGCAGAGGCTTCCTGTGGGCAAGAAGGGAGGTCTTGCTTCATGTATCCACAGACATTTAATGCTGTGCTTGTGACTGAGGCACCAGAGGAATGAGGCTCCAAGGAGGGAGAAGGGCAGTTCTGACACTGAGGACGAGGACACCTCACCTGGCCTTGGGTGGAACAGAGGGGCTGGACTCTGTTGTCTTCACTTTGTTGTCCTGGCTCATGGTTCTGTGGCGTGGAAGTATCCAGGGCCTCTCTGCCTGCAGGTGGCTTGTGGAGGTGGGGGCTAGTGGCTAACTGCCTGGGGCTCCAGCTGTGACTTCTGTCTTTGCTCTTAGCAACACGCCCAGGGCTAGCAGTTACTGAAGGGGTGGAGGTGGTGTAGCTCCAAGGCTCCACCCTGTCTCTCAGGGCTTGAGCTTACACCTGCCCAACTAAACATCTTTAATGAGGTCTCTGGAGAACTTGGGGGGTGCACACCTCAGAAGGAAGCCTAGTACTCCTTTCTGTTTCTTTCTTTCTCCTCTCTCTTGCCCCACAGGGCGAACTTGTATAGGGTCTGTTCAGGTCAGAAGACCTGAGTTTCACTGTAATTAAAAAGCACCGTTTTACTTTCTGCAAATTCTCTGCTTGGGTTGCATTATTTATTTATTTATTTATTTAATAGGTATTTGTTGAGTGGCTCATCTGTGTCAGGTACTAAACTAGTTTCCATGGACAAAGAGATGTGTCTTACATCAGACCTGAGCTAGATCTGTTTTCATTATCTGCACCTTTATCTGCATGCATCCCTCTAATTCCTGGGGCCATTTTAGGGTGCTATTGTCATTTCTTTCCTGTTATCTCTAGTGCCTGATCCCACAAGTTATTCCACATATTTTCTGGATCTTCGAACTTTTTCAGTTTTTTCCTCCTGGGAACATCTCTTTCATACAAAAAGAAGCAAAAACCCTGTAATTTTCTCCCTCAAGCTGATATCCCTATCACAGTTATCGTCTTTTCCAGTCAGCAAGTCATAATCAGAACTCCTGCTGTATGTCAGGCCGATGTTGTGCCAAGTGAGCGGGACATAGCCCTCCAGAAGCTCACAGTCTGGTAGGAGTAATCAGGTAATTACACATCAGGTAATTACCAGCAGCAGTGATTGCCAGGGGACTGATGAATACTATGTTAGGAGAATACACAAAAAACTATTAAAGTAGTAAGAAGGGTCCCAACTAAGCTGGGTTCTGTAGGATGAACAGGAGTTAGGAATACAGATGGGAGAGTGAAAAGTACCAGAGGCAGAGTCTACAAAGTGTGTAAGGGCATGTTGTTGTTGTTAGGTGCTGTCAAGTTGGTTCCAATGCATAGCGACCCTCATAGGGTTTTCCATGGTTTATTGTTTTGGGATTGCTTCAGGAGTGGACCGCCATGTCCTTCTCCTGTTTTTGTGGTGTTAATGATTGGACCCAGGTCCTCAGAGAGTGCAAAAGAGCACTCTACCAGCTGAGCTAAATCCCACCCCCCATGTAAGGGCATAGAGACATTTGAAAAAAACAAAACAAAATATAAGTGACTAGGAGCATGGCAATTTTTTTTTTTTAAAAAAGAGGACAAGGAAGTGGGGAATAGGGTTGAGGTTGGACAAGGGCTAGCTCAGGGATAGTTTTGTCAGTCAGGTAATAAAGCTTGGGTTTTATCCAATGAGGAACCTGTGAAGTATTTTGCACAGTTAAGGGATAGTCTCAGATTTGTGTTTTTGGAGAGCTTCTTGGAAGAAACACTTACAGTCTACAGTTTATTTTTTGAAACTTTTTTTCCCATGGCTTCTGTGATGCCATCATTCTTTGTTTTTGGTTTTATTTCTTCTTAGTCTCTTTTAGGAGCTCCTCTGTCCATCTCCTTTCACTTTGGTGTTTTTTAGGATTCTGTTGTAGGCCTTCCTTTCTTCCTGACTCTTTCTGACTGACCTTGATCACCCACAGGATTTCCTTTGCCATCTAGTGGCTTCCAAGAACTTCCCCTGAGCTACAGTCATCCACATGACTAGCATTATACTGGATATCCTCACTGGGATATACCAGAGTCATTTTCAACCCATTAGTTCTATAACTAAGCTCATTATCTTCCCCCACTTACTCTTTTCCCTATACTCTCTCTCTGTCCTTTCATCCAAAAACTTGGGACCAGCTGGGTTCTGTAGGATGAACAAGAGTTAGGAATACAGATGGGAGCGTGAAAAGCACCAGAAGCAGAGTCTACAAAGTGTGCAAAGACATAGAGACATAAAAAAAAATGGGTGACTGGGGGAATAGCAATTTTTAGAAAGAGGATAAAGCAGTGGGGATGATGATGATGATGATGATGATGATGTAAATTTTGAAAAGTGGCCACAAATTCTTTGATGTGGCTTCCTTGTGACTGTTTCAACCAGTAGAGTATAACAAGAATGATGTGATTTCTGAAGTTAGATCAGAAAAGGGCATGCAGTTTCCTTCTGGTTCTCGACAGAATATTTGTTATCTAGTAGCTCCCTCTTAGGATACTCTTTCTTGGAAATTAGCCACTGCATTGTGAGATGCTGTATTTGACAGTCCCAGTTGAGTTCAGTCCAGGCATTGTGCATGTAACTGAAGAACCTTCCGGATGATTCTAACCACCAACCTCAAGTTACTACCAGCCATTTGAATTTCCTAGATGAGGTTCCAGATATTATGCAGCAAAGACAAACCATTCCTGCCACATCTTATTAGAATTCTCAGAATCTTGGAACCTAGTGGCTATTGTTTTATGATACTATGTAGTGGTTTTTTATCCCTTGTTATGATTTGGATCTTAAATGTTTCCCAAAGGCCACATCTGTTAGCTGCTTGGTCATAAGCTAATGGTCATACTGGGAAGTGGTGAAATCTTTACGAGGTAGGGCCTAGTAGAAGGAAGGTAGGTCACTAGGGGTATACCTTTGAAGAGGATAATGTGACCCTGGCCCTGTGAGCTATTGCTTACTGGCTGCCATGAGGAGAGGAGCCTTTTCTGCCACATACTCCCTGCCATGATGTGCTGCCTCACCACAGCCTCAAAAGCAGCAGGGCCAAATGACAATGGACTAAAACCTTGACACCATAATTCAAAATAAACCTTTCCTGCTTTTAATTTATTTGTCTCTGGCATTTTTTCACAGCAATGGAAAGCTGACTTACACATCCCTCATAGTATCCATAACAGACAAACACATAGAAAAGTGAATAATTTCTAAGAATATGTTGCTGTTGTTAGGTGCTGTTCAGTTGGGTCTGACTCATAGCAACATTCATAGGGTTTTCAACGGCTGATTGTTTTTGGGATTGCATTGGGAGTAGATTGCAGTGTCCTTTCCCCATTTTTGCGGTGCTGGGGATTGAACCCTGGTCCTCAAGAGTGCACAGCAGCACTCTACCAACTGAGCTAAACCCCAGCCCACTTCTAAGAATACAGCTTGATAATTTTTCACAAATTGAACATACTCATGTAATCAGCACTCAAATCAAGAAATAGAGTATTACCAGCCTCAGGAGTAACACTCTTCTTCCTTCTAGTCAGTGCATTTCCAAGAGTAATCACTACCTTGACTTCTAACGCTGTAGTTTTCCCTGTTTTCAAATTTATATGCGCTATCATTATTTAATCTTTCATCTTTCCTTTCATGTTTACCCAAACATCAAACTCTTCTAATGTGCACATATCCACTTGTCTGCATTTTATTATTGTATTTTGGGTCTTATCAACTCTTCACTGTTTGCAAAGGTATTCTTACTATCAATCTGACCATGTGTAAAATTATTTTCTTTTTTCTTTTCTGTTAATTTGGGACAGGTTCTCACTATGTAGTCTGGGATGGCCTCCGATTTAAGATTCTCCTGCCTCCACTTCTGGAGTGCTGGGTATATAGGTGTGCATCACCACACCCAGCTGCTATAAAATTCTTTCTTTTTATTGTCTCAAAGATAGAATTAACAGGGCCTACAAAGCTCTCCAGTACTTGACATTTGTCCTAGTCTTCAGCTTCATCTGATCTTTCCTCTGCATGTTCTCTAGGCTCTGGATACACTGCACCAATTGCAGTTTCTAGAGCACCCTTCATAGGTCCATTCTGTTTTGCTTTGGTATGTGCTAAACCTTTGGGCTAAAAATTACACTTCTTCTCTTTTCTTTTCTTTCTTTCTTTTCTTTTTTCTTTCTTTTTTTTTTTTTTTTTTTTTTGGCACTTGGGGATTGAATCCAGGGCCTCATCAATACTTATAAAGTGCTCTACCACTTCAACTGGGCATCAGCCCCAGCCCATTTTATTTTTTATCTTTTATTTTGAGTCAGGGTTTTTGCTAAATTGTGCAGGCTGCCTCTGGCCTTGAATTCGCAATCCTCTTAACTTTTCTTCCCGAGTTGCTGGGATTACAGGCACACTTTTTTTTTTATTTTGAACTAATTTCAGGTTTATAGAAAAGTTGCAAAAATAAGCGAGACGCAGTGGTGCAGCCTGTAATTCCAGCGACTCAGGAGGCTAGAGGCAGGAGGACTGCAAGTTCGATGCCAGAGGCAGCCTGTGTAATTTGAGACCTTGTCTCAAGATAAAAAATAAAAAAGGGGCTGGGGTGCGGCTGAGTGGGTACAGCGCCCACAGAGTATGCGTGAGGCCCTTGGTTCCGCTCCCCCGGCTAATACACTAAAAAAGTTGCAAAAATAATATAGAAAGTTGTAAACTCCGTACCCATGTTCCCCTAATATTATTATCTTATATAACCATAGAACAATGATTTTAAAAAGCTAACATTGATACAATACTTTAAACTATAGACTATCTGAAACTTCTATTTCTTAGTTTATCTCACTCTTGCTTTTTTCCAAAGACTTAGCTCAGACTGCATCTCCAGGAAGTCTCCCCTAAGCCCCTTCGCCTCTCTTTCCCCTCATACTCTATACACATCAATCATGCTAAGTGCTGTTCCTAGGTGGTTCTCCTACTATAGCACTTACTACACTACGTTGTGGGCTGGGATTTAGCTCAGTTGGTAGAGCGCTGCGCTGCAGTCTCTGAGGCCCCGCGTTCAATTCCCAGCACCGCAAAAATGGGAGAAGGACCTGGCAATCCACTCCCAAGGCAATCCTGAAACAGTCTGCCATTGAAAACCCTATGCGGGTCGCTATGAGTCGGATACCTACTCCACGGTACCTAACAACAACAACACTACGTTGTAGTTGTCAGTGTCTGGTTGAGAGTCTGAGGTCCTGGAGGGCAGAGACTGGGTGTAATTGATCTGGAATCCAGCCTATCACGTAGGCACTTAGTCTTTGTTTCTTGATTGACTAAAACAGTACTCAAGAGGTTACGAAGACATTGGGGGAGCCAGAGAGGTGGCCTTTGAGGTAACACTAAGGAAGACTCCAAGCTGCGCGTGCAGGTAGGGCAAAAATAAACTAGAGATCCTCTTTGCCACCCACCCTGCCCACTTACTGGCTCCGCCCTCCTGCCGAGCCTTCAGTATAGCCACGCCCACTCCACGCCCCCTCTTCCACCCTAAGCACCGCCCAGGATCTGTAGTCCGGCTCCTTCATCCCTAGTCTCTCTTCCTCCCTCATCTCCTTCCTAAACCCAGCCTTTCTAGTCTTTCCTGGCCTCAAAAAGTCTCTTCCCTCCTAAGAAGCTGTCTTCTGCCCTCTGGTTCGACCTTTCCTCTCCAGGTTCCTCCCCCTCCCTGCAGGCCTACGCCTCCCTCAGGGTCTGACCCTATGACACGCCGAAGTCCTCCCGAGGGGAGGGGTTTACAGTGAGAAAGGGCGGAACTTGGGGAAGAGGCGGTACTCCTTCTTTGGAATGCTGTCGGCAACCCCACCCCTGCGCTCGGCTGTTGCTAGGAAACAAGAGTCGGCGCTGCGGCTTTGGCCCGGCCCAGCCAATGAGCTGGGACGCCATTGCCCAGTCGTGCGTCGCTGGGCGGTTACGTGTGGTGCGCGGGGGCGCGGGCTGCGTGTAGCGCGGGGCGGGGTGCGGTTGGTGATCCTGAGGAGCGATGGCGGCGGCCTGAACTCACCTAGCAGCAGCACGAAGACAGGGCCTGGTCAGGGTAGTCGTTCTGTGAGTGAACAGTATGCGTGGGCCACATGGCCCAGAGGGACGCGTAAGGGGACAGGGGAGCGGGGAATGATAGCACTGGGTTTGGTATCTATTGGTTGTGGCGGGACAGAGTGAAGGGTTGGCAGGTGGTGAGGGGCTGTATTTGAGATAAGGGAGTAGGGTGAGATCCTAGGGGTGAATGGATACGTAAGAGGCTGGTTATATGAGGCGTTGAAGTGCTTTATGAAGGGCCAAGTTGAGGAACTCGTGAATACGGTTTATTAAAGGGCCGGGGCTACTGAGGTCAAGAGTGAGAGACAGTCCTGGAACAAGAGTGAGGAGGTAAGACCTGTGTAAGGAAGGGGAGTAAAGGGCAAAGGCGGGAGCCTGCCAGGGGTGGCGGTGAATTCCTGAGGGAGTTGAGGCAGGGCAGGGAGGAGGGAATGAAGATTGAGAGACTTGGATAAGCGTATGAGGTTGGTTCTGGGGCCTCCTTCGATAGACTGCCCAGTGAAAGCAATAGTTTCAGACCAAGTGGACAGCTTGCGTGGAGGTGTTGTGCTCCCCTGCTCCCATGGATTCTTTATATTTTGGAAGAAAAAGAAGGCGGCGTCATGGGCAATAGTAACTATGATAATGAAAGTCACTTTTGAGGTTCAGGAGTCAGTAATCAAGGAACCCAGATTCCCACAAGTTCCTCCTATGGACAGCAAACTTGAAGGTGGGCCCTCTCAGGAAGTTTTATTTTTTTGGCTATGGCTACTTGTGTTTGTTTTCTTTCTGCCTGCTTCTGGACTGCTTTACTCTACTGTTCTTGTCTGTCATCTATATTGGACTAACCCTTTCGAGTTGCAAATTTTACTATCCGTGGAAATCACATAATTTGTCACATATAGCACTATATTTAGGTTCCCAAATAAGATGGTCTTACCTCCTTTTCTTAGAATAAAATTTTAAAAATCTGCTTTATTCAGGTAAATTTATGTGCAATAAAGTGCTCATATTTAAAATGTACATTTGGTGAGTTTTGGTATATGTACACATTTGTGAAGCCATCATTACTCTCAAGACACCAAACATTTCTACCACCCCCTAAAGATTTCTCCTATTCCTTTTAAATTCATCTCCCACCTACACCCTGTGATTGGGTTCACTTTATTAGTGTTTTGCAAGTCCCCCCACATGGAAATTTTGGAAAGTTGGATTGTCATTCAGTGATATGGATACTTTCACATCACTAAATCTTCCTTTCTCCTGACAGTCTTCCATAGAGCTGAGACATCTTTTTAAAGGTTTTCCCCCCAGTACTGGGGAATGGAACCCAGGGCTTTGCTCCCATTAGGCAAGTGTTCTACCACTGAGCTACACCACCAGCCCCCTTTTAATTTTTTGTTTTGAGACAGAAGTCTCACTAAGTTGCTCAGGCTGCTTCTGATCTTGAACCTGATACCCTCCTGCCTCAGCCTTCTAAACCGCTGGGATTACAGGTGTGCCCCATAGTGCCTAGCAGAGCTGAAACATCTGGACTCTCCCCAAACCCAGGAAGAATTAAACCTTTCCTTCCCAGACCATTACCTGAGAATTAGGAGTAGCCTCAGTCTCCATTCTGTTCCAGAATCTCAACCTCAGAGTCACCTATTCTATCCTGTGATGTATTTTCATTGCTTCTTTGTGGATGCCAACTAGATCTTTGTACTGGTGGAACCCTTGGTATCCCACCCAGTCAGTCAGAATGGTATAGGAACTACATGTATCACATAGAGTTTGGAGTAGTGGTTTGTAAACATTGGGCAAGGACCCAGTCCATGATAGTCTATACAAGGTGGAAGGAGGGAAATAAAGATAGTGTAGTGAGTTTTTCTTAAAAATAAATTTATTCTTAGATTATTCCTACTTTTTTGGTATCAAGGTAACTCTTTCATTGATGAAATTATGTTGACAGTAGGTGGCGAGTTTTTTAAAAAATGGTCTTATTTATCAAAATAAAAAGTGACAACTCTATTTTTAATTGAAATGAATTATTTTTGTTTCATGAAATCTTAAAACTTAGGATAATGGTGTTATGATTAGTGTTTTAGGTGCATTTATGCAGCAATTCTGTATAACTTCTAACATCTGAATAACATTCATACTTTTATAGTAATAATTTGCCATGAAATGAAAATTTCATGATTTACGTAGCAATCTCATTTTACTGGATTTACGTGGACCCCTTATGTGATAGACAAAAAAAGGAATTCTTATTTTATAGGTGAAGAGTCAAATTCACAAATTAGAGGCCAAATAGGGATAAAGTGGCAAAACTGGACTAAAAATTTTGTCTGCTGGGAAAGAGAGAGAATGATTTGAGGAAGGAAGATTTGTAACAGAGTAAAGATGATATGGTGCAAAAAACATGGTTTATAGGAAGGGTTGTGATGATGTGGATGACCATATAATGGCAAAATGTTTTTTTAATGATTTATAATTGTTCCATTTCCAAAAGAGATTACAGAGACTTTGAGGGTGTCATAGGGATGAGGATTATGTTTAATACTGTGTCAGTGACATGGTAATAAGTATACATTGTACCAGGATCACCTCATGATAATGATGTTAAGTCACATGTTAGGGCATTCTTCTGAACTGTCCAAATTCTTGGTTGTACTGGAGAAGGCACTGGATTTGGTAAGCTTATTATTTGTTATACCAAAGTCTTTGTTGAAATAGCAAGGCACTAATGAAAATGGGGGTCTGGGGTTTAGCTCAGCTGGTAGAGTGCTGCTCAATACTCTCTGAGGCGTTGGGTTTGATCCCCAGCTCTGCAAAAATGGGAGAAACACCTGAAAGCCTACTCCCCAAACAATCCTAAAATGATCAGCCATTGAAAACTCTATGAATAGCAGAGAATCACTGACATAGTGCTGGGTATGGTACAGTGTTGAGGAGTGTTCAGTTCTGTTGTACATAGGGTTGCTGTGAGTTGGACCTAACAACAAGAACACCAATTAAAATGGATTTTGACTTATGTCACATAACTGCATGGTAGGTCTGAAAGGATGAAATATAGATGAAGGTGATGATGCAGAGAAAGAAACACATTTGGGGTGCTGTTTGTGACCATTTATTCCGTAGCTGCTGTATGCAAGGCACTTCATTAAGTGTTAGGAGAGAGAGATAGACACATGAAAAGATAGTTTCACTTTAGAGAGAGAATGCGAAATATAAAAATATATCAAAATGAGGTGGTTACTTCTCTGTATCTGGTCTTGGTTTCTCTCTATGTTCCAAACATATATATCCAATGGTTTATATATGTTTCTACAGCTATCTCAAAATTAACATGTCTAAAACAGAACTGACTGTTTTTGCATTGAAAGCCTGCTTTTGCACCTATGTATTGTATCTCATTCCAGACAAAGACTTCTGTGTCATCTATTCTTTCTGCTCCTTTACCTCCTGAATTTAGACGCTAAAATCTTAACAAATTTCCCTGTCTGTTACCTCTCTTTTCTTTATCTCCATTGCAACGTCTTCACTATTAAAACTTTAGCTTCTTGGCAGCTCTTATCTGATTTTTAAAGACAAATTTTCTACCTTAAAATTTGTTCTTTTCTAGTCCATTCCTGGAATGATCTTTCTAAAAATACAAAATTGATCATGGAACTCCTCTGACTAAAACCTCTGGCTCTTTGTGTCCTGTAGGACAGCATCCAAATTCCTTACTATGGCCCCCTTTGGCCTCAACTCACCTCTGCAGCCTCATCTGCCACTCCCTACCTTGTGTTCTAGCTTGAATAAATTGTTCACCGTTCACTAACAAACATGTTACTTTTTTGAGCCTTGAAATCTTTGCAGTAACTTTTTTCTGTACAAGGAATGTCCTTTCCTCTCTGCCCAGTGATCTTTCTTTGTCCTTTAGGACCAGTTTCACCTCCTTTTTGACTTCTTCTTTGTCCCCCTCAAACAACAGCAGTGGAGATAACCGTGTGTGGCATGGAGGAGTCACTATTAAAAAGGGCAGTGACTATGGTAAATGTTCACTTTGTGAATTACAAGGTTCCATTGGAGTGAAATGAGATGCCTGTAAGAAGCAGAGGTGGTATGAGAGGAGAGGAGAGGGTGAGTTATGACCATATCCTAAAGTTCCATTGGTCTGTGGGATAAAAACTGGGAAGATAGGTGTGAGCTCTGCTCTGGATTGGTAAGCTATTAGGCGGTGATTTTTTGTTTTGTTTTTCCTTTTGTATTCCTATGAGGTTTAATCAGGTATTTTCACTTTCAGTATTTAAGATGACAGCCCATTTGTGTCTCTTATGTCAATAATCTTCTAGCTTAGGGAGAGATAAACATCAGAACTTCAGTAATCTGAACTTGGAAGGTCACTTTGTTCTCTCCCTACCTGATAAAGGAATTGCAGGTATATCTCTGCCCCACCTCCTTCCTTCTCTTTGCCTCTCCCAGGGCAAAGGTTCATAAGTGAGGCTGAGCTAGTTCCTGCCCTATGTCTGCTGTTTTGAGGTTGGTTGACACTTAATGCTTTGTGTGCCTGAATGTAAAACTGTATTTTCGACCCAAAGATGAGAGCCTGACCTTGGCCATTTGTGGATCTGAGAAATCAACTGCTTCTTCCTCTTTTTACCTTGTAGCTTGAAGATAAATCTGAACCTGAAGATAAGTCTGGGGAAAGAGAGGAGCCTGTCCTTTTTGGGGGGTTTGGTGTGGGAAGAAAGGGCATTGTCAAAGAGTGGTGATTCTGCTCTCCTTCTTGTCTTGTTCTGCTATGACCTTTTATTTTTTTTAGTAGGTGAACAGGACCTAGATTAAGTGTTAGATTTTGGGTTCTGAGATGCTGATTCTAGTGTGGTTCTTCTCTTTGAGGTCTCTGTAAAGGGATTTGGAGGGGAGGCAGTGAGAAGATGTCTTGGAGGTCAGTCTTCCTAGTATTTGTAAGCAATGCCTTGATGGTTAAGTAGTGGGCACACCAGGTATATTGCAAGGTTACAGTAGTTTGTTCATTTTTGCAGCTGAGTTCCAGCAGCTGGGGACAGTTTAGTTTTTGGACATCTTAAGACTTTATTTTGCTGAGACTAGATGCCTGGCCCTTCTTCAGCTTACTAAGATATGAGTGTGTGATGGACATATAAGAGCAAGTTTAGATCTTGCCTCTCAGTCAGAGATGTAAGCACCATGGTCAAACAGGATCAGGATAGCTAGGCACTGTGGCACACACCTGTAATCCCAGTGATTTGGGAGGCTGAGGCAGGAAGATCTCAGGTTTGAGGAAGGAGGCAGTCTATGTAACCTAGTAAGACCCTATCTCAAAAAATAAAAATGGGGCTGGGGGTACAGTGCAGTGGTAGAGCACCTGCCTGCCATGCATGAGGTCCTGTGTTCAACTCCCAGTATAGGAAAAACAAAACAAAAACCCAAAACAGGATCAGTAGAAGAAGGAGGAAAGAAACAATTTACAAAGTACTTTCCTTGTGTCTGGATGTTACATAGCTTATCTTATTTAACTCTTAAAACTAATAACATTTATCTTCTCAGGATTTTATTTTATTTTTCATTTTTTCAATTTTTTTGAGGCAAAGTCTCACCATATAACCCAGGCTGGCCTGGAACTCACTGTAACCCAGGCTGGCCTGGAACTCACTGTATAGCCCAGGCTGGCCTTGAACTTGTGATCCTCCTGCCTCAGGCATCTGAGTGCTGGGATTACAGGTATGTACTACTACCATACTTAGACTGATGGGGATTTATTGATAAGAAAACTGACACTTAGCTTTGTGTAGTGACTTTTTTAAAGTCACAGAGCTGGAAGATGGTGAACTGAGATTCAAGTCTTTGTTTGAGGGATTCCAGAGCTCAAGTTTTATTTTCTACTTTGTGCTATTCTTGTTTGACCATAGGGTCTCTATTTGTTTTCAATCCTCAAATGAGATATTATGGAGAAAATATTCTTTAAAGAGTAATATTTTCATACCAGTCAGGCTCCTTGCAGGTGGCAGATGGCCCATGCTGGGTGTGAGAAGAGTTTAATTAAGGCACTGTATTTATTAAGGTATGGGCAGGGTTTAAAGAAACCGACAAGGGATTATGTAGTATCCCAAGGCTAATAATAGTCAGAGAGTCTAGTAACAGGGAAGAGTTCTTATTATTTAACAGTTCTCTTCCTCAGTCCATGCCTGCTTCGGACCTTAAATACTTGGGAATATGGGTAAGTACTTTTTCCAGAGCATCTTTGCTGTTCATAGCCACTAGTCTGTGTGACTGTGTTTGATGGTATATGGGAAACCGTGTATGTGAGACTGAGCATCCATTCTGTGGCTCTTCTGCCTTTTCCCCTTCTCTTCTCCCTCACTGTCCTTCTCCTGTGTGAACAAGAGAGGGGAGGCAGGTTAGGGGGATGGTAGATGTAAGCTGCTGTCTGTCTTTGTTTTCACATTTGCCTGAATTGGCACCCATCCTTTATTACCGTTTTTCTCCTCCCCACTCCCCATACTTGGGAGTTGAACCCAGGGCCTCACATATACTTTTGGAAGTGCTCCACTACGCGGCTGTACCTCCAGCCCATTTTTCGTTTTTTAGATTGAGTCAGGGTGTTGCTAGGTTATGCAGGCTGCTCTAGCCTCAAACTCGTGATCTTTCTGCTTCTGCCTCTCAAGTTGCTGGTATTATAGGGATGTGCTTCAGTGCCTGATGTGTTTTCCTCATTTCTCAGAGGAGGCAGTATACTTCTTTTTCTGAGACTAGTCCTGTACCTTATTTTTCTGAAAGTCACTTCTATTTCATTTATCTGCATATAACCTCTCACTTTCTTCAGACTTATTTTATCACTTGACAGATACCATTGAGGCTTTCCAACCAAAATTAAAACAAAAACTTAACTCTTAATACCCCCCTCTCCATTTCTTTAAGCTGTTTGCCCTATTTTCGTCATGTTTAATGCCATGACTCCTTTCTTTAACCAGCTACTTTTCTAAGTTTATGAAAAACTTGATTAATAAAACTAGAGGATCTTTTGTGTGTGTGTGTGTGTGTGTGTGTGTGTGTGTGTGTGTGTGTGTGTGTGTTATACTGGGGGTTGAACGCAGGGTCTCACGCCTGCATGCTTTGCAAGTGCTGGACCACTGAGCTGTGCCCCCAGCCCACTTTTTTTTACTTTTTGAGACAGTGTCTCGCCAAGTTACGCAGACTGCCTCTGGTCTCGGATTTGTAATCCTCCTGCCTCTGCCTCCTGAGCCGCTGGGATTACAGGCATGTGCCACCGTGCCTGGCAACTAGTGGATCATTTTTAGTCTTCATCCTACTTGTTCTTTCCATGGAACCATACACTATGGGCAATCTCTAGTTTCTTGAAACATCCATTCCTTGATTTGTAGATCATTATTTCTTGGATTTCTCCTTCCATTTCTGACTACCTTCACAATTATCATCATCTTTCTTTCTTTTTTATCTCTTCCTCTGCTACTGCTTGCCTCTTCCTCCTTATTTTTTTGACAGTCTCCTTATGCTGCCCAGGTTGACCTTGAACTTGCAGTTTTCCTGCCATAGCCTCTCAAGTGCTGGGACTGTAGGCTTGCACCACCAGACCTGGCCATGATCTTCCTGAAAGATTCCTCTTGTTTTCCTAAATTTTGGTGTTCCTTAGGATTTTACCTTTAGCTCCTTTTATGATTTATTGATCTCCTCAGATAATTCCATCTACTTCCATAGCTTCATCTAGTACCTATACAATGATTACTCTTGAATTTATATCTCTAGTTTTGATTTCACCCTTGAGCTCAAGTATGATTATTTCTACTTTCTGAAAATCATGAATATCCTATAGGTGCCTCAAAACTTAACATTTCTAAAACTATACTCATCTTCTTTTCTGAAACACAGTTCTTGATATGTGTTCCTAGTCAGTTAATGGCATTATCTGTTAATGAGTCTCATACACTTCACATTAGGATCATGTCTCATCCTCCATTTATTTGCCAGGTTTTGTTGCTTTTACTTTGTGATTAATTTAAATATGGAGATAGATTAGCTTCATTTGCATCCCAGGCATGCCACTTACTAGCTGGCTAACTTTGACCAACTTGTTTAACCTCTGTGGGGTTTGATTGCCTCATTTGTAAAATGGAGATAGTAGTAAATACGCTTAGAATGGAGCCTGGCACGTAATAAGTCTTAATATATGTTAGATATTATAATTATTATTATTATCTTAGCATTTAGTTCCACAAGGAGTTTTGAGTGCCAGGCACTATGCTGGCACTGGGATGTCACAGAATGAATGATATGGCTTCTTGTCAAAAAAGCAGAGAAATTATAAATAATTTATTGGCAGACTTAGGCATAAATAATTTATTATGTCATGGAACATGTTGATAGAGGTGAATTTCAGATTTAGCGTTTTATTATTTTTGCCACCTTAGTTCATGCTATTATTCTTTTTTTTTTTTTAAGAGACTGTTGAAACAGCTTCTTATAAATTGCTTGTGGATCTGTTTCTCTCTGCCTCACCTTATACTGCTATCTGAAGTATTTGTAAAGGCAAATCTGATTTTGTCATTTCCTTATTTAAAAACCCCTCTTTGTCTTTAGGATGTCAATAGATAAAGTCCAAATTCCTTCACATAATTTCAGGGATGTTTATAGTCGTCACTCAAATTTACCTTCAACTCAAAAACATGCCTGTCTTCTGAAAATACTGAGTAAACCACACTGAACTTGCAGCTGTTCTTCAAATTTGTCATACTCTTTCCCAGTACCATATTTTGTTTATACTGTTTTAATACAAAGAAAGCCTTTCTTTTTGCTCTCTACATAACCAATATCTCGTTATGTTTCTATTTATAGTATTCACTGGAGTTTATGTTTATGCCTCCCTACTGTTTTTTATCTGTCTGTATTTCTAGTGCCTGCTTAGCACAATGTCCATTACTTTATCACTATGGAACTACATTGAGTTAATCATTGAGTAAGCCTTGACTGCTCCTTAGGACTGCCCTTTCCTTTATAAGACTGTTACTTGTCCTACATAGGTTTTTTACAGCATAGTTACTACTTTCCTGTAGCTGTGACTTGATAATTGTGAGAGAGTTATCTGGATGAAAGGCAGTTTTGGTTAATGAAATGTTAGAGCAAAATATGGGACTGGTGTCAGGTTTCTGGTTTCCTTCAACCATTTTCTGAGTATAAAGAGGGAAGACAACTGAACCAATTGAATGTTTTGTGCCTTGGAGAGACAGTACTGATAAGAAGATGGTAGGTGTGATGCAGAAGGAACTACGGATGATGGCCTGGGCCAACAGTTAGTGTGGTATTTTTTATTTGTTTATTCGTTTTTTCATTCATCATTCATTCACTTAAGCCTTCATATATTGAACAAATATTTATTGAGTCTAAAACAATCAGTCATTGAAAATCCTATGAGGCTCACTGTGAGTTGGATCTGACTCAACGGCACCTAACAACAACTATTTGTATGCACTAGGCATATAAATATAGTAAATAAGATAGATAGACCCTACCCTCAAAGAGCTAATTTTTTAGTGGGGAAGATAAATAAATAATTTTAGGTAGTGGAAGCTATTAAGAAGAAAGGGCAATTGGGAAGCTAGAGAGTAAAGGTGGGAAGATGAGCTATTTAGGTAGAATTGTTAAGCAAGGCCTCTTTGAGGAGATGACGTTTATAAAAAACTGAGCAATGAGAACAATATGAAGAGGAGAGCATTCCAGACAGAAGGAACAGAAAGTACTCAAGAAGGCCTGTGTGACTAAAATATAAGGGAGAAAGAATGATAGGAGGTTATACAGATTAGATTATACAGGCTCATGAAGGCCAAAGTAAAAAAAAAAAAAAAAAAAAACAGATTATTACTAGTGTGATAGGAAATCACTGAAAGGTTATTTAACAGAGGACAGAAGTAATATAATTTAAGTTTTCTTTCTTTCTTTCTTCTTTTTTTTTTTAAATCTCACTCTGTTTGCTGTGTGAAGAATATATTCTTGGGAGCGTAAGAATGGAAGCATTAGCCAGGCATGGTGGTGTATGCCTATAATCCTAGCATTTGGGAGGCTGTGGTAGGAAGATCATTAGTTTGAGGTTGCCCGGACTATATAGTGAAACCCTGTCTCAGGAAAAAAAAGTTAAAAAAGAATGGCTGAATGGATGAGACAGGGTCTTACTGTGTAACCCATGCTGGCTTCCAACTTGCAATCCTCCTGCCTCAGCCTTCTAAGTGGTGAGATATGTTTTGAGGGTAGAGATGACAAGATTTGCTGATGAACTGAATATAGAAGGAAAAAGGGAAAGAAGGATGTATCTATGCTTTTAGCCTAAACATATAGGTAAATGTTGATATCATTTATTGAGAGAGAAAAGGCTGAGGGAGTAACAAATTTGGTGGTATAAATCATGAGTTCTGTCTTAGACATGTAAGTTCCAAGTTCTGGCTGTGTGCATGTGCATACATATATGTGTGGAGTTTTCAGTGGAGTGCTGGTTCTTCTTGCTAGGGAGGTGAGAGAGATAAGCTTCTGTTTATCCCTTCCATTCTCTTTCTTTGAATTAGATTTGCAAGTCTGGACTGGGCAGTGACCTCTTGGCTTGCTACTCCAGTCTGGTGTAGTTTCTGGTTCCATGGCCAGCTTCTGGCTTCTACAGACCGGATGAAGCAGACTGGAGACAGAAGTGGAGAAAGCCTCCAGCTGGCATATCCTCAGAGTGTAGCCCTCTGGCTGCTGGCCTTGCCCAGCCTGCTTCATGGAGAGGATGAACTGGCTGAGCAGACTAGCCTCCCGGGCCCCTGGGCACCGTGTACCTCAAGGGGCCAGCCTGCAGACCCCTGTCATGGCTGACCCTGAGACCTGCCTCATGGTCTTCAAGAATCACTGGTCCCAGGTAGGAAACTATATGCCAAAGTGCCTAGTCCTACTAGCCACTCAGGTAGTCCTAATCTTCTCTGTTCTGTGTTCTCACCATCCTATTTATCACCTTGTCATCTTAGATTCCTTCTATCTTCTGTCCTTTTTTCCTAGGTGGTGCGAATCCTGGAGCGGCAGGGTCCTCGGGTAGCTCCTGGAGGTTCAGATGATCTCAGTGCTGTGCGAAACCACACTTACCAAATGTTAACACTGCTGGCAGAGGATCGTGCAGTCCCTTCGGCTCCCACAAGCCCTGGGCCCCTGCTGGAGTTTGCTCTGCACGAAGATCTGCTCACCCGTGTGTTGGCATGGCAGCTGCGATGGGATGAGCTTGGGGATGGGGTCGAGGAACGGCGGGCTGAGCAATTGAAACTCTTTGAGATGCTAGTGAGTGAAGCTCGCCAGCCCCTCTTGCGGCATGGTCCAGTTCGAGAGGCTCTGCTCACCCTGCTGGATGCCTGTGGCCGCCCTGTGCCTAGTAGCCCAGCACTGGATGAAGCCCTGGTGCTACTTCTCAGCCAGCTGTGTGTGTGTGTGGCTCGGGAGCCTTCATTGCTTGAGTTCTTCCTGCAGCCACCTCCTGAGCCTGGAGCCGCCCCGCGTCTTCTCCTATTTTCTCGCCTTGTCCCTTTCGTCCATCGAGAGGGCACCCTAGGCCAGCAGGCCCGTGATGCCCTACTTCTCCTTATGGCTCTGTCAGCTGGGAGCCCTACTGTGGGCCGCTACATCTCGGATCACTCTTACTTCTGCCCGGTTAGCACCCCATAGGATGACTGGTGGGGTATGGCATGTGGATAGCATCTTCCTATCCAGGAGATATAGAAAGGCTGGGTACCAGGGACTTTTCCTCCAGGAATTAGTCCCCTGGTGGAAAGAAGCCCCCTGGAGTTTGAATGAGGGTGAAACGTGGACCTACATGGTACTAAGGGCTTTCATGATCCAGTGTGCTGGGTGAGGTCCTGGTACATTAGGTGCCTTAATACCTGCTTTGGTAGTAGCTCTTACCTCTACTCCCATCAGATCTGTAGATAAATAGCTCTCCTGTATCTTTATACTGTCTGAGCCTTTGGTAACCTCCACTAGGTGCTGGCCACAGGGTTGAGTGCCCTATACTCCTCACTGCCCAGAAAGATTGAGGTTCCAGGGGATGATTGGCACTGCCTTCGACGGGAAGACTGGCTAGGAGTGCCAGCCCTTGCACTTTTCATGAGTTCCCTAGAGTTCTGCAATGCAGTCATTCAGGTAGGACTGGAGTTCCTAGGAGTTGTGGCCCTTGGTCATTCTGGGAAGATGGGGTGAGAGAGGTTACATTCCCTGGAGTTCTGCTATTGTGGCTTCTTGGGGATAGGATGGTTATCTGTATTATACCATTCTACTTCCTTCCTGACAGTGGTCTCCTCATAATCTCCTGTCTTCTCTCTTGGACCACTACAGGTCGCTCACCCCCTGGTGCAGAAGCAGCTCGTTGACTATATCCATAATGGGTTCCTGGTGCCTGTCATGGGCCCTGCCCTGCACAAGGTGAGGGTCATAGGTGGCAAGGCATATTAGGGGCTAGACTGCAGGGTGGTGACTTCAGTGAAAGGACCAATGTGGGAGGCAGTGGGAGGTCCACTCTTTCCCTTTTCCCTGTCTGCTCCTTGTTCTTCCTTAGAATCCAGGGAAAATGCCTCTGTGTATGTACAGGGAAGCCCTAAGTTTCCACACTTTCCCTCCCCTTCGTCCAGACCTCTGTGGAGGAGATGATCGCCAGTACCGCCTATCTGGAACTTTTCCTACGGAGTATCTCAGAGCCTGCCTTGCTCCGTACCTTCCTGCGATTCCTGTTGTTACACCGGCATGACACCCACACCATCCTTGACACCCTCGTTGCCCGTATTGGCAGCAACTCCCGGGTATGGCCCTTACCTCTGTCCTGGCTTACCTGGGTGAGCCATCTCTTTCTTACCTTTGTTCTCAGCGGGTGTTCCTGCTCTTCTTTTGTTTTTGTCTCTGGCAGTCACTTCAAAATTATGTGGGATTTTCTAGCATTAAACTTTTAGCCGTTTGGTATACAGCATTTAATTTACTTCCTTGTTTTTTAAATATATTAATCTAGAACACAGTTACCTTTTCTGAGTGACTTTAGCTGCTCATCCATGGCTATAGCCTTTGCCATTGTGTAGTGCTTATAATATAGCATTGCCCTTAAGTTCTCTTCAGCTATTTATCACTGTGGGTGACTTGAGATCACTTTATGTTTTGTGTCTGCATTGATAGATGATACAGCTGTTCCTACTAGGCTTGCCTTTTCTCCTCTTTGGATTTATTGAATTTGAACTATAACTCAGGACATATATACACCCATCTTCCTACTTGCATTCCTTCCTCCTACACATTTGTATTGAATGTGGACTATGTGCCATATTGTTCAGTGGTGCTGGGGATATAATGAAAGACGTTGCTGACTTCCTGAGGCTTAGTTTATGGAGAAGGTAGACAAGCAAATATGTTAATAAAATAATGAATATTGTGGTCAATGCTAAGAAAGAAAAAGGAATGCTTAGAAAATACAGGGGTCAAGGAAGACTTCTCTGAGGAGATGATAATGAGCTAAGACCTAAAGGTCATGAAGGAGTTAGCCTGTTCAATATCACGTGGAAAAATAGTTTAGGCAGAGGGACTAGCATACAAAGAACATCAGATGGGGTGAGAGCATACTGTATTTTAGGAAATGAAAAGACTAGTGTGACTGGAGGTGAAGTGAGTAAGGGAGACAAAGGAATGAGATGAAAGTTGAGAGGTGGGTAAGATTCAGATAATGAATGGACTTGCAGACCATGGTAAAAAGTTTAGATTTTAACGAATAGAAATGTAAATAAGATGGGAGTAAATAGTTTTTAAGTAATAAAGACCTGAAGGCTTTCTGGGGAAATAAAGTATTAGATTATGTATGGACTTTATGGCATGTATTTGGGGAGCATTTTTGCTTTTTTTATTACAAATAGTTGAGGTTTCTTGGATCCTGTGTTTAAAATAGAAGTTCTTCAATTATTTAGAGTTCTGGAAAAGCCAGGCACAGTGCTGCACACCTGTTATCCTGGCACTTGGGAGGGTGAGCCAGGGGGATTGAGAATTTGAGAGCAGCCTGTGCTACACAGTGAGACCTGGTTTCAAAAAAAAAAAGAAAGAAAAAAAATTGTGAAAAAGTATTCTAGAATTAAGGTATCTGGTAGGACGGTCTCAAGTAAGTGAGATTCCTGGGTACCTATGATTTGTATAGGGATTGTTTCTGAATAGCTGAGTTAAGACTATGTTTAGACTAGTGTTTCTGAACCAAGTGTATACTTCAGAATCCTGTGGAGTTTTGAGGATGACAGCAGGAAGAGATTCTAAACTCTATCTCAGATGTCTTGACTTATAAAGTCTTTGGGGTCTGGGGCATGTATATTTTTTAAATGCTCCCAAAAGCACCTGTGATACATGCTTTAGGTTAAGATTTATTGATATCAACCAAGAGAGAATAGATATCAAAGGTTTAATTTTACAAAGATACCAAAAAAGTTTTATTTCTCATTATTCTGAAGTTAGGCCATGGTCTTGTGTCTGTTTGGCCTCACAAAATGTTCTGTTCATGTTTAGAGACATTGGGTTTATGTCCCCATCCCCTTATCTTGGGCTTTATCTATTCTTTTGTCTTAATTTTATCTTAATTTCATTGATTATTCCTCATTGTCTTTAGTCATGTGTTTCTGTTAGTCTCCCATTTGATTTCTTGGTTTTATTAGGCTGTCATGTTTTTGGAGCATTTCTTGATTCCTGGCTCTTTGGGGAACCAGATCTGTTCTAATTACAGGATGCCCATGTTAAACATGTAGATACTTTCCTTTCTACCATCTGGTCCTTTCAAACTTGATATTGTTGGTCTGACTTTGTAACTTACATAGCCTGTCTTTGGTGCCTTGAAGTGAATCATTCTGGCTAACTCATCTGTGGGCCTGATTTTCAATATTAGTTTCCTATTGCTGTCAAAACAAATTACCACAAACTCAATGGCTTAAAACTAATTTATTATCATACAGTTCTGGAGTGCATATTTAGGTGTTGGCTGAATTAATTTCCTTGTGGCTGTGAAACTGAGATCTCCATTTTCTTTCTGGCCTTCCACTGAAGACCATTCCCAGTCTACAGAGCCAACCAAATTCCTCGACTCTTGGCCCCCTTCTTCCATCTTCAAAGCCAGCCATGATGAGTCCCTATCATATTTCAAATTTCTCTTCCTTTTTTTGTTTTTCATTTTTCTTGTTTTTTCATAAGCAGTGCTTGGGATTGAACCCAGGCCCTCCTACATGCTAAATAAGTGCTCTACCACTGAGCTTCACCTCCACCCCCTCATCCCTCTTTCTGATCCTAGTGGAAAACATTCTCTACTTTTAAGGACTTACGTGGTTTATTGGACCCCTACCTAGATAAAGTGGGACGATCCCTTTTGCCTGCCTTTTTTTTTTTCAGTGCTGAGGATTGAACTGAAGGCCTCACGCATGCCAGGCAAGTTCTCCACCACTGAGCTCCATACTTGGCCCTACAAAGTCCATAATCTTAATCACACCTGCAAAATCTCTTCTGTGTAAGGTTAAAAAAAATGTTTATAGGTTCTGGAAATTAGGATATGGACATCTTTGAGGAATTACTGTTCTACCTACCATACTATTTTTTAATGAGTCTGAATTTTTCATTTAGTATAAACCTTCTGAATATCCATGCTGTTCAAAATGTGAACTGCTGTCTCATCTTTTTTCCTACTGTGTGGCCAACTTAATTTTCATACAATCATTTAGTAAATAATTAACACCAAGCTTGTACAGGTAGTGCCCTAAACTAAGACTCATTGGTAGTCTTGAGGGAGCTCAAGGTGTCTGACATACTTGCCATAAAGAATATGTAGAGAGAGTGCTATAGGGATTCAGAGGAGTGAAGGATAGCTTACATATATCTGCTCTTTTTGTGTAGCCAGAGATGAATAAGCTGCCTTCCTTTTCTAAAATAAAAGATTTCCCATGCTCTGGACCCACCTTCTTTTTCCTTTTCCTGTCAGCTGCCCTTGAACTTTTCTTTATCCTACCTCCTGAGATATACACTGTGGTTGGAGAGGTGACTCACACTCCATGTTCATAGCTCCACCCACTTCCCAATTGGGATTCTTCCAGGTTTCCTCTCGTTCCTCATTGGTAGGGATTCAGTTAATTGTGTTGCTACATGTCACTGCAGATGGGCATTTACTTGCCTTTTTCTTTTAGTCATTCATTCAGTTCCAGTATTTCTTAGTGTATCTTAGGGTCTAATTTGAGTGTTGCTGGAGTATTAACAGACAGTATGTTGCCACACTATCTGATATATGTATAGGCTATATAAATCCATTGGGGCTGACACATAGTCATATCTGTGAGTAGTGAAGTCTTGCCCACAAAGATCATGTAATCATCTAGTTAATACTTGGATGACTATTATGTGCCAGGCCCTGTGCTCATTTGTTGTTCTAGTAGTGGTTGGGGCTGGGGCTGGGGTGGGGAGTTCCCACTTGGTGAATACTTGGGAGGGTAGAAAGTTCTTATGGTGACTCCCCCTCCTACTCCTCAGCTCTGCATGGTCTCTTTGAGTCTCTTCAGGACCCTCCTGAACCTCAGCTGTGAGGATGTTCTGCTTCAGCTGGTTCTCAGGTACCTGTTGGGGAGGGCTGACGGATGGCTGACCCTCAGGGCCTTGTGTTTTGCTGGGGTGTTGGGTGGCGTTGTAGTTGATTTTGAATATTCTCTTGAGTCTGGCTTAGCTGTTTAGTTCCATTGGCCTTTTGTTCTTCCATGTGCTGTCTTTCCTTCCTGATTCATCCTGTATCCTCTTTCTGCTGCCATTCCCAGGTACCTTGTCCCATGTAACCATGTGATGCTGAGCCAGAAACCAGCTGTGCGTGATGTGGATCTTTATGGACGAGCAGCTGACAAGTTTCTCTCCCTAATTCCACGCTGTTGTCGGCACCGAGCCTCCAGCCCACCTCGCCCAGAGCATGCCTCATGGGCACGAGGTGGGCTTAGCAGAGAGGCAGGGAGAAGGGAGGACATCATGGGTATGGCCTGAGTTCTTGGGGAGCCTAGCAAGAAGGTGGGACTAGGGTGAGGGGAGGAATGTGACCATGAGTCGAATTCCTTCTTTGGGGAGGTTGATGAGAGGTCTTGCAGGGAGGATCCTTAACCTCCCCAAAGAAATTTAGGGTGGACTTCTGGGCATAGCTGTTCCTCTTCTTCATTTTGGCCCTGTACTCCTTCTGTTTTCATTGTTTCTTTGATGATGGTGGCAGTGAGAGGGGTTCTTGGATTAGGAAAAAGTTAATCTGGAGGTATGGAGAGTCAGCTATCTATGTTCCATGTTTCTACCCTTTCATTGCTACCTCTCTTAGTCTCTCTAGGTGTTTTAACTCTGCCTCTTGGGCGTCTGTCTCTTTGATTTCTCTTATGTGTTTTTGTTTTGTTTTGTTTTTTTGTTTTGTTTTTCTTTTTCTTTTTTTCCTCTTAAGGCCCTGGTAGCCCAAGTGTTGATTCCTCTTCTGTGGTGACAGTGCCTCGGCCCTCCACACCATCTCGTCTGGCTCTCTTCCTTCGGCAGCAGAGCCTGGGTGGCTCTGAGTCCCCAGGGCCAGCCCCTCGCTCACCAGGGCTTGCTGCATCCCCAACCTCTAGCCCTGGACGACGGCCCAGCCCAGCGGAGGAGCCTGGTGAGCTGGAAGACAATTACCTGGAGTATCTGCGTGAGGCGCGCCGTGGTGTTGACTGCTGTGTCCGAGCCTGCCGTACCTGGTCTGCCCCCTACGACGGAGAGCAGCCCCCTCCTGAGCCCAATCCTCTTGGCTCCCGGACTAAGAAACGCAGCCTACTGCCTGAGGAGGACAGGGACAATGTGGGGGAAGGGGAGGAGGAAGAGCTAGGGAGTCGGGGGCTGACTGGGGGTATAGGGGAGGGCCTTGGCTACTTGTCCCCACCTCAGCTCAATGGGGTGCCAGGACCATGGCCCGAGGGGGCCAAAAAGGTTCGTCTGGTGCCACGACTAATGCCACAGGAGGGAGCTGGGGAACCTCTAGAGGGCTCCTCTGAGGGCATGGCAGGACTAGAGAGCTTTGGGCAAGAGCTCCGGGAGCTGGAGGTGGCACTGAGCAATGGTGGGGCTGGCTCAGAGCCCCCTCTAGAGCCTCCACTACCTCTTGAGGAGGAGGAGGCGTATGAGAGCTTCACATGTACCCCTGAGCCCCCTGGCCATTTCCTCAGCAGCCCTTTGCGGACTCTCAACCAGCTGCCGAGCCAGCCCTTCACTGGTAAGCTACTTAGCCTAGGCCTTCTCCTTTATGTACTCTTTGCATGTTCTCAACATGTCTGTGCTGATTTCTGAGACTTCTTGGCTATGTCATTTGTGTATGTGCCTAGCCCTCATCCATTTTGCTTAGGTCCCTTCCACATACATATCATGTCATACTTGTGTCCTCATATTTGTATATGTGTCTTCCATGCTTGTGCTGGTTTGAGTATTGACATGTCTGAGCCTTGTATGTGTGTCCTGTATGCATGTTCTTCCTCCTTCCCTAGTCTGACCATTTCCTAGGATTTGTAATTAGGATATTCTATGTTTGGTGTTTTCTGATAAATTACAAAATAGCTGAACCTATGGAAGACCTATGTGTCATCCTGTGAGAGGCACCTGAAAACCTCTATTCTTTGTTGTTCCCACCAGTGTATATGTCTGGGTGTTGAGTCATCTGTCAGCTCTCCTATGGCCCAGAGTCAGCTCTTCTGGTATTTTCCCTCCTGGTCATCTCCTTCCTCTCTGCCTCTTCAAAGAAGGGCCCAGTTTCAAGTTTCTCCTGTCTACTTTCTTTACACTTTCTTGGTTACCATGACTGCCTCATAACTATCTTGGGGGTTTATGATTAGTAGGGGGGACATAAGCAAAGAAAATGGGATACCTCTTTGGGGGCAAATGACAAAGCATGGCCCTGAGCTCACCAGATGAGCCCTTTTGGGTTCTCCAGGATGCCCCTGCAGCTAGACCTGACCTGAGTTGTTGGGCTATCTTTTCTTTTCTTCCTCCTCCTCCTTCTTTCTTTCTTCTTCTTCCTTTTTTTTTTTTTTCTTTTGGTTCAAGAGCCAGGCTTCATCTGGTTGTAATCCATACCCCATGGATGAGAACACAAAAAATTAACCTCTGAGAAGCAGTGTAGCAGTGTAGTGGCTAAAGTCAAAACCACAAGCTTTAAATTCGGTGTACCTTAAGGTAGCATCCTATTCTACCAATTATATATATGATGTAAATCAATTATTATAATATTGGCACATTGTGGGAACTCAACAAATGGTAGCTCTTCACTAGGATAATCATCTCTGGGTCTTGGCAGATTTAAGTTGACCAATGGAACCACGCATCTTCTAGTTGTTTGTAGTCAAGTTTTTATGCCTTGATTAGTTTGAGTCCTGATTGGGCCTGGGATGTGCTGACGATCGTGCCTGCATAGCAGTGGGGCTCTGCTGTGGAGTCAGCTTCCTTTTTTGGCAGACTGTAGAAAATACATCTTTCCATTTATTTAGCCTCCACTTTGCTCTTTCCTGCTCCATAGCACTAGGAGCCTTGAAGTTTTAATTGAAGCTTCACTCTTTTTTTCTTCTTTGTAAACTCATTTGAGCTTTTTGAATTGTCTGTTAGAAGTTACTCCCAGGAGCTGGGTGTGGTGGTGCCTGTAATCCCTGCAGCTCAGGAGTTGGAGGCAGGAGGATCTCAAGTTTGAGAACAGAGGCAGTCTACGTAACTTAGTGAGACCCTGTCTCAAAAAAAGTGAGAGAGAAAAAAAAAAAGGGCTGAGGGTGCTGCTCAGTGGTCCAGCACTTGCAGAGCATGCAAGCGTGAGGCCCTGGGTTCAACCCCCAGTACCATTTAAAAAAAACAAAAAACAAAAAAACTCCCAAGAAATGAGAGAACAGGAGGACAAAGTTATAGGTTCTCTTAGGACTCTGTTAAGCTAAGTTGTTTTTGACCTAAGGCGAGTCATGGGCACGTAAAAAATGGAAGATGTGTATCCCCGATCTGAAAGATTGATGCCTTGATCAGAAAGACTGATGGTTCTAGAGTCCTAGTGCTGATGCAGTGTCTTAGTTGAGACCATTTCTCTTTCTTTCTTTCTTTCTTTCTTTCTTTCTTTCTTTCTTTCTTTTTTTTTTCTTTTTGTGGTACTGGGGGTTGAACCCAGGGCCTTGTGCCTGCATGCTCTGCAAGTGCTGGACCACTGAGCTGCACCCCTGGCCCATCTTTTTTTTTTTTTTTTTACTTTTTTGAGATAGGGTCTTGCTAAGTTATGCAGATTGGCTCTGATTTCGAACCTGCGATCCTCCCGCCTCCGCCTCCCGAGCTACTGGGATTACAGGCGTGTGCCACCGCACCTGGCAGTTGAGGCCATTTCTTCCAAAAGATTGTGCTGATCACATCAGTTATCTTCTCTCCCACCAAAGAGTCTTTCCTGAGTAGTTTACTGTGCTGCTGAACTAAGTTATTCTTTTACTATAGATTCTATTCTACTTTCTTGATTCCCAGCTCCTGAAAGATAGGGCCAATGTCTCTTCTGGTCCTCCAAAGATTTATCCCTTAACTTTAAATATAGTCCCTTTCTTTGTCCTTGCTGTGTTTTTTTTTCTTGCTTTCTTTCTGACCAGATTTAGTGTTATTCTGTCTTATGTGGAACCTGATTGTGCAATTTATTCCTAGCCACTTTCTCTGCCTATTCCTTCTTCTGTTGTGCCTCTTGAGTGAAGCTTTTTAAAACTAAGAAATACTATAAAGCTTATGACCATAATTGAACATATAAAATTTACCACATCTTATAATTAATATTTTACATTGATGTCTCTTTCATCCTCTTAATCATCTTATGAGGTAGGTATATTTTCTTATTTTACCAAGTAGGAAAACAAAGGTTAGAGAGTTTTTATTCAGTAATGTAACTAGTAAAGGGCAAAGCTGAGATCAGAAAGGAGATCTCTGTGACTCCAGAGCCTAAGATCTAGCTCTTTAGCTCCAGTGTGTATAAAGTTGGCTTCTGGATTCTTACGGGTTCATGTGGTATCCGCCACCTTATTTGCTTCAGAATTGGTGGTCATGGGATATTTAAACATGACTCAGAGACCAAAATAAATATTTTTCATCCAGTGGGGGTCACTTGGGGAAGAATGTGTGTGATGTGCATTGTGTTCAGGCCTTGTATCCTTGTGCCCACTCCCTCCCCCCAGGCCCCTTCATGGCTGTGCTCTTTGCCAAACTCGAGAACATGCTGCAGAACTCCGTCTATGTCAACTTCCTGCTGACAGGGTTGGTGGCCCAGCTGGCCTGTCACCCCCAGCCCCTGCTCCGCTCCTTCCTGCTCAACACCAACATGGTCTTCCAGCCCAGTGTCAAGTCCCTGCTGCAGGTGTGCGATGCATGCATGCATGGGTGCGTCCAGGCTTCATGGTGGGCCAGGCCCGCGCTGGAGTGATCCTTGGGGGGAGCTGGTAACAGGCCCAGTGGGACTAGAAATGACTGTGTCAGCCTAGAACTATCAGAAATGTCATCAAGTTATACTTCATAGGTGCTGGGCTCTGTGAAGAATAAGATTGAGAACTTTGCAGCCTCCCAGGAGGACTTTCCAGCACTGCTATCCAAAGCCAAGAAGTACCTCATTGCCCGTGGCAAGTTGGACTGGGCTGAGGGTCCCACAGCAGGACCAGCCCCCCGCCGTTCAGATCCCCTAGGTGAGGCCTGTTTACCATTTCCTCCTCCCCTCCCTAGATATCCCTTTCGCCCAGGTTAGTTGAGCTCTATTAAAGGTGGAGCCTTTTGCCAGAAACTGGAGAGTTGTAGAAAATTGAATCTTTATGTTTGTCCTCAGGCTTTGGGTCAGAGACTAGAACATAGTTCTATCAATTTAAAACCCATGAAGCAGTATCAGCAAAAACAGCTTTAGGAATGGACTGGGGGACAGAGTAGTCCCTAGATTGAGATATTGTGAGAGCTTCATACAGGACATGACTTGGGACATTGTCCTTGAGAGATGAGTGAGTCTTAGGTAGATAAAAGAATGGAAGGTCTGTATTCTTTCATTCAGGAGACATTCTGCACTGTTTAGTCAGAACAGGATATTTAAAAGGTGGTAGAACATTTGGTGGTAAGGCTGGAAAGATTTGGCCAGAGCAGAAGGTTCTGAGAGTGGACGTTGGGCTGGGTAGAGGTTGTGATCTTTTAGGCAGGGAGAAACCAATGGAGGTTCTTAAATTTGGAAGTTGAGAGATGAATACGTATAGGTGAACTGGAGCTAGGAGAAGGGGAGTCAGGTACAGAGGAGGCTCTGTCATAATGCAAAAGTGACCAGGGAGGCTTGAATTAGAACAGTGGAAAAGGAAGCACTTGATAAGGTGGCAATGCGAAAGAAGTGTTGGCAGTATTTGGTGAGTGGTTGTGGGGATAAGGAGGAAGGAAGAATTAAATATGACCCTGAGGTTTTAAATATTTATTTTTAATTAACAAGTTGCTAAGCACTTGCCATATGCACTGGTCCTTATCTTTGGTACAGGGACTCAGGACAGTATAAGATGTGATCTCTGCCTTAAGAGAGCGTAAATCTGTGGAATGACTAGAGGAATAGAACAACAGAAGGAACAAAGTCAGAAAAGTGGTGGAATTAATGGGATCTTGAGCACCAGAAAAGGCTTAAATTTGGTCTTGAAAAGGTTTTTGTTTTTCCCCACTTTGAGGCAAATGAGAAAAAAGCAAGGAGGAAATGACATGTAGCAATGGCATTGTGAAATGTGGAGGGGGATGTTAGGGTTTTTATGTCATACATACATTATTTTTAAAAATCTTTTCCTCTGAGCTAAAATTATCTTCCCTCCCTCCTTCGCTCCCTTCCTTCTTCTCTCCCCTCCTCCCTTCCCTCCCTCCCTTCTCACTGTGTAGCCCAGGCTGATCTTGAACTCATGATCCCCTTGCCTCAGCTCCTGAATGCTGAGATTACAGATATGTACCACCACACCCAGCCTCTTTATGTGGTACATTCTTTGTTAATCAAAGTAGGAGGTGAAATGATATACTGAGAACAGAGATGAAATGAAGGTTTAAGGAGAAAAGTGTATGAGTTGGGGAGAGTAACATAAGGGTTACTACTCATCTGTGAAGACCCAGCTGAAATTCCTTAGTATTATTTCCTAATGATATAGTACTGTGACTATTTCTTGCTTCTGCAATTCTAGCACTGGGGTCACTAAAGGAGACAGGAATATAAAGGTAGGTAAGACACACAATCTAAGCTGTTAGGCTCACAGATTAGTGCATGAAATAGAAGACACAGAAAGAAATTACTAAAGTATGTTGAGGTAGGACAATAAAATAGGAAGTCAGTGGAGGGCAAATCAGAGGATTTGCCAGAGTGGTGGGTATAAATGAAATTAAGCCAGAAAAGATGTAAAAAGTATAGAGGGAAAAATACAGGCAAAGGGAGCTATAGACATGTAAATTGCCTGTTAGGTTCCAAGAAGATGGATGTGGACACGAAAACAAGGTAGGGTATGGAGAGTTTGAGAAGTTGAGGAGGAGTGTTAGAATGGTTATGTAGGGCTCTGAATGCCAAGTTAATAGATCTGTGTAGTATCTCTGTAGCCAGTATTACAGGTAGAGAATAGAAACTGTTAACCATCACCTAGAGCTAAGTCTAGGCTAGATAGTGGTCATGACAGCATTCTTTTAGGTTTAGTGGTCTAAACCTAGGAATCTGCCAGAAAATTAGAGGACAGTATTTTCATAGCTCATTCCAGTCAAAGCTACCATGAAGTTGTCTGGCCCCAGTGGGAGGGAGGTTCTGGTGGGTGAAGGGCAGGGGCTGATGAACAGTGAAGTGATGGTACAGGAAAGCAGATCTTAAAGGCACAATGGAGTATGACAGAAGTGAAAGGTCCCTGAAGTCTGGCTGTATGTATAAACCCTGCGAGTATTGAAGGAATAGAGAATGTGAGTCAGGTGTTATAGATAAGTAGGGGAAGGTGGACGTAGTTGACTCTGGTTCTGGAGGGTAATGGAAAGCATGAAGTAAGCACTTGTTATAGACTGAGGAGAAATATCTTGGTGGTAGTAGAAGAGTGATTGGAAAGAAGAAAATTCCTCAAGATGAGGAGCATGGAGAAGGAAGGAATCATAGCTGGGAATGAAGTGGCTCAGGTGTTGATTGGTTAAGACAGGTTGATGGCTGGGTGGGGAGGATGGTTTGAGGGGAAAAGGATGGATGGGCAGGTAGCATTTTGGTGTTAGAATAAGGAAGACCACCTTCCCTCTCTAGTTGTCAGAGTCATCAGAGATGAGACAGGAAATGCAACCTCAGGTTCATTTCTGGTCTGTCTTGTCCTTCTAGTCTCTCAGAATCCTAATGAAGTCCAGGAAGCTAGTGGGGTGGGGATATCTTGATCCTAGCACCTTCTTGATACTCCTATTTATTCCTAGCGAAGAGCCGAAGGCCATCCTTGGGGGAGTTACTCCTGCGGCATGCACACAGTCCAACCAGGGCCCGGCAGGCGGCACAGGTCCTTCAGCCTGGGCGAGATGGAGCAGGACTTGGCCTAGGTGGGGGCTCCCCTGGGGCTTCAACTCCAGTTCTGCTCCCCCGGGGCGGGGCCTCTGAGCGCCAAGGTGAGGCTCTGCGAGTCAAGAATGCTGTCTACTGTGCAGTCATCTTCCCTGAGTTTCTCAAGGAGTTGGCTGCCATCTCCCAAGCTCATGCTGTCACCTCGCCTTTCTTATTGGATACTTCAGAGGAGGGATCTGGCCCTCCCATCTCAGGCTTTGGGCCCCTCAATCCTTAATTTTCTTCCATGGACAATCAGGGCCGAAGTTGGCCTGGGCTGAGGCCAGGGCACAGGCTCCTTTTTATGTTTGGAGGCATTGGCAAATGGACTTTTTAATTTATTTCAGATGAATGTTTTATGGAGAATTTGTTGCAATATGTATAAAAGGGAAATCTCTATTCTGTGCTTATTCTTCTTTCCCATCTTTTATCTGTGGGGCTGGGGCCCCCAGAAGGTTGCACATAGATGGGGGAGATCATCAGGGGTATTTTCTTCTCTGGTGATGACACGCCAGGGTTTCAGGATATCCCCTTTTCCCTTAGAGGCTAAGGGGACTTTGAAGCCTAGGGATAAAAGTGGGGATGCCCCCCATCGTGAACCCCAGAGAGAAGAAGCAACAAGGGCCCAGGATGATTTGGGGGAGCAGCTGCTGATGTTTATTGGGAACCAGTATCCCTATGCCAGATCTTGGGGGCCTTGCCCCCTGCATTTCTTGCTTCAACTTCAGTCGTCGCTGTCGAACTCCGAGGACAGACCCTGCAGCAGGGGCAGGGACATGGAGTGCCGGTCGGGATCCCCGGGGCCCCCACCCTGGGCTCCTGGTGGGGGGCTGCGGGGGCTGAAGAGCCAGTTGTCTGCCAGGGTTGGGGATAGTCACAGCTTGACTCATGCCCTGGTATTCCTCCCTAGTCCCTCCCTCTGGTTCTCTGTGCAATCCCCACCCCCTTACCAGGGCCATGCATCCATTTCACCCTCCCCTGGCTCCCTCATTCCGTCCCCCTTTACCAGGGTCCTGTGCATAGTCTTGGATGCCCCACACATTCCTGGGCTATACTCCCAATGCTCTCTCCCTCTCCACTTTATCCCTCCCATTCCTGTCATCTTCATTTCCCCTAGCAATACCTGATAGCATCTGGGGCCCCCGCCGGAAGATGTTTCGGCCTTTGTAGGAGAATCTGGTGGATCTACTTTCTGGCCCTTCTTGGGGAGGTGGTATAGGTGGGGCTGGAACAGGTGGGGGCACATCAGCTTCTGGGGTATCAACAGGGGCTGAAGTGGGGGCCAGAGTTGGCATGATGCTGAGGTTGGGTCTGACCCAGTCGGCCCCATGGGGCAATGAGTCTTTGGTCAGAGGCTTTTGTGGTCCTAGGACACCTTTGGGCTGCAGTGAAAACTTTAGGCAGGAGAAGGCAACAGGTAATGACCGCTGTAACTGGAGCAGTTGGGGCTCCCGGGATGCAGGCAACAGCCCCAGCTGCAGCCAGGTGCAGGAGAAGACCTGGTAGATGACATAGATGCTGTGGGTGCTTCGGAGCCAGGGAAGAGTCTGCTGTAGGCTCACCTGCCCTGGTGGCAGCAACAGGAAGGCAACTTTCTTGCGCAAGCCGCCCATATGTAGGCGGATCCGGCAGGGCTGCCCATCCAACAGTCGCATCTCTTCATAGGCTATTTCAGCTCGGCCATTTGGTGAGTATTCCCGAGTGCAGTGAGCAAATGCATCCTCTGACCTTGCCTGTTCTAGAAGGTTTGGTAGTGGCCCCACTGGTTTCAGTGCCCTCCGGCCCTGCCGACCTGGCAAAGCCAGGCGGGAGTGGGCTGGGCGAGACTGTTTCACTAGCACGCCCAGTAGGTCATAGCAGGTTGCATCTGACAGGAAAGGTACTGCCACTACATTGGACCCAAAGCGCTCCTCGATGACCTGCAGGTGTCCAGTTTATAAGTCAGGGACTGAGTTAAGGTCAGGAGTTAACTTGTAGCATACTCTAGATTGAGTTTCCCACCATTCAATTATATCTCTACAACACACTCAGACTTATACTTCCTGCTTATCTTCTGGTTTCCTCCTGTAGTAAAACCTTGATTGTCTGCTATGTGCCAGACTATGCTAGATACATGTAAGAATGAGCCTTTGTAATTGTCCCAATATATCTCAGCAGTCTAATGGAGGAGACGAAAATTTAAACAGTAGTCTGCTAAGTATAGAGCAAGATGTGAAGAAATAAGAGGGTCAAAGAAGGTGTCTAGGTAATTATATTTGAGCTCTGAAGGAATTAGCCATGTGGAAAATGGTCGTTCCAGACAGAAGGGACAGCCAGTAAAAAAAACCCTAAATTTCCACATCATGAGGGTATTATTTAGGAACATGTAATTTCATATTACTTACATATAAGATATGAAGAGGGGAAGACACTAGATTATGAAAGGCCTTGTGTATATGCCTTTTGTAAGTGACTGGAATTTTATACAGATGGCAAAGAGAAGCCACTTGAAGGGTCTGAGTGGGAGGGATAGGACCAGGTAAGTGTTCAGGAAAGCTGATGTATTCATTCATTTATGTACATACATACATACGTATGTATGTATGTATTTGAGACAGGGTTTTACTGTATAGCTAGGGTATACCAGAACTTGCTATGTAGATGAGACTGGCTTTGAAGTCTCACTGATTCTCCTGCTTCAGCCTCCCCAATGCTGGAATTACAGGCATGCGCCACCACACCTGGCTAGAAAGTTGATTTTTATTAGGACAGCATAAGATGAGGAGATATAGATCATTTTGAGAGTATTGCAATACTTCAGGGAAAACATGATAGAACCCTGAACAAAGATAATGGGGGACAGATATTAGAGATCTTTAGATTATAGAAGTAGTAGGACTTGATCATTTAAGGGCAATGGAGAAAGGAATCCTCAAGGATCATTCCTAGATGATTAGTTACATGGGTAAAATCATTAGCCAAGAATGGGTAGCCATAAAAATAGGTATATAATGTCCATTCTTTGTCTATAAACTGTATCAGTTACCTCTTACTATATCCTTTCCACCCTAGCTGCAGAAGATAGTTCTCTTAGTAAATTTGAGGGCTCATCGTTATAATGCTTTCAGGGATTCTAATATGCTTTTAGGGCTGGGATTTAGCTAAGTTGGTAGAGCGCTGCGCTGCAGTCTCTGAGGTCCCGAGTTTAATTCCCAGCACCGCAAAAACGGGAGAAGGACCTGGCAATCCACTCCCAAGGCAATCCCGAAACAGTCAGCTATTGAAAACCCTATGAGGGTCGCTATGAGTCGGATACCAACTCGATAGCACCTAACAACAACAACAAATACGCTTTTAGGAATTTCCAGTTCCTTTGGGTTTTGTCCTTTTTTTCTTATTTTGGTCTAGGGGTGGTGGTGCTTGGTAATTGATTTCTGGAGATTAACTGGGAACCCTGTAAAGTCTTCCTTAGTAATTATACTGGGCTATTATGATCTTGACCCATTTAAGATTTTATTGGCCGTAGCTCCTGGTGCTCAGTTCTGTTAGAAAGCAAGGGCACACAAAAGTCCCTCCTTTGGGCCTCTTTCATATTTGAGCCCAATGCTTAAAGTGCTATACTCCCTGCCCCTATCTCTATCATGTCTGTGCCCTTACTGATGATATTGTGTATTTTCTTGGCCTTTTGGTAGAATTCACTCAATGGTCCCGCCTAAAGCAGATCTACTTTTTTTTTTTTTTTTTTTTTTTTGTCCTGGGGAATTGAACCCAGGGCCTAATTCATGCTTTTTGCCAGTGCTCAACCACTGAACCATAACCCCAGCCCATTTTTTTACTTTGTATTTTGAGACAGGGTCTCACTAAGTTATACAGGCTGCCTCTGGTCTTGAACTTGCCATCCTCCTGCCTCTGCCTCCCAAGTTGCTAGGATTAAATGTATGCACCACTGAGCCTGGCTGATCTACTTTTTGTAACATAAAGCTGTTTTGGAAATGCTGCCTCCTGGTATTAAAAGGAAGGTAGTTAACTAATGGAGTTAAGTCTGGACTTTGATCAAGTGAGGTAGCTTGAAGACTACCATCTTGTCATCTGGCCAGGGAAATAACTGGTGTTCTTCTTTTGATCTGTGTGGAAAAATTTTACATCATTCCTTCTCTTTTGCTTCAGTGAGACATGGAACACTTTCTTTTGGGTGGGAACATCATATTGAAGAACAGGGCTCTGGGAAAGACTAGTTGGATTTTTAGGGGTGAGAGCAGAGCACTGGTAGGTTGGCATTTTTAGTATTTTGCCCCATGACAGTGAAAGTATAGCCACCACCCATAACCTCAGAATTCAACATTAGCTGTTCCTTTGATGTCTAGGATACTGAACAAATGTGACAAATGGGAGTATCTCCAGGAAGGGTGCCTCTAATAGGAATATGACATTCAAAATACTTGGTGCTTATTGTTGAGGGTTCTGCTAAATGAGTGAATCTCTGGTCTTTCCTAGTATGGGGGCATTAATTTTCTCTGAGACTTATTAGGTCTTCCTAATTATTATTTTATTTTTTATTTTTTAATTTTTGAAACAGGGTCTTGCTAGGTAGCCCAGGCTAGCCTGGAACTTGTAATCAACTGCCTCCACCTCCTGAGTGCTAGGATTATAGGTGTACACCACCATGCCCAATTAGGCAGGCTATACTTCTTATCTTTGAGAGTCCTGTTAAGTTATCCTGAAATAGGAAAATTAAAGAGCTCAGTTGCTCATTTCTTTACTAGGGTGACTGTTGTTGGTACAGTCACCAGTTGAGACCACTGCCTGCTCCTACTGACCATCTACTTCTGGCTGGAAGTTCTGTGGAACTTACAGGCTGTAAATTTAGGTTTTCTAGAGGCAACCCAGGAAAGTAATGGTAGAAGATTGTTTTCCTAGATATACTTTGGTTGCTTTGAATTCTGAATAGAGAGCTCATGAGCCAAATCCTAATTAGCCAAATATTTTACAAAGTGTCCAGTAAATTGTTAGTAGATGTGGAGATAGGAAACCAGGTCACTCAAAGGTGACTTACTCCACGAGTTTTCCACATACCACCATCCTGCACATCTGTGCCCTGATATTCCATTGAAAATAATATATTGAGTTTGGTCATACTCAGAGATGGTGTAGCTTTTTAATAGTGGAAGACTCCATTTACTTTCACCCTAATTCTAGTTGTTTAGTTCAGGTCCAAATTTCTGCACTTTTGAAACAAGCTACTCTCTCATTTGTTTTTGTCTGCCCAGCTTAAATGGTAAGCAGCTTCCCAGGGAATGGGAGTTACATGCCATTAGGCTACTTTGAGTCTGGTTGTTGTTGTTAGGCGCCGTCAAGTCGGTATCGGACTCATAGCGACCCTCATAGGGTTTTCAATGGCTGACTGTTTCAGGATTGCCTTGGGAGTGGATTGCCAGGTCCTTCTCCCATTGAGTCTGGTGGACATTGCTTTAAGATGGTTATTTAAGCTTGGAAATATACATTTTTCTTTTTCTTCTCCTGGCTTTTGCATATGTTCTATTTTTAGTTAGCATGCTATTCACTGACTCATCCACCTGTTCATGAATTAATTCAGGTGTTTATTATATACCATTATATGCCAGCTATTGTTCTTTTAATGTGAATAATTTCTCTTTCCCTAGCTAGAATGTCATCTTTAGGAAGCCTTCCCAATCTCCTAAATCCTATCCTGGTTTACCTCTTCTCTGCTCTCATAGTTCCCTATACATTGCTTCTTTAATTTTTTTTTCTTGTGATACTTAGGGATTGAACCCAGGGCCTTGTTCATACTTTGCAAGTGCTCTACCACTGGGCTGCACCCTCAGCCCATTTTTTACTTTTTATCTAGAGACAGGGTCTCTCTGAGTTATGTAGGCTGCCTCTGGCCTCTAACCTGTAATCCTCCTGTCTCCACCTCTTGAGTCACTGGGATTATAGGCATGTGCCATGGCACCCAGCTTTATACATTGCTTTTTAAGGGACCTTTCTTACTGTTGCTATTGTGATTAAATGGGACAATTTATGCAGAACATGTTACTATGGTGCCAGACACATAAACAAGCACTGAGTAAATGTTAGTTCTTATTGTCTTAGACTTCCCACTCCTGACTCTCAAACTGCTCAGGACTCATCCATGTCACAATTTGTCACTTTTTCTTTTTCCTCCTTCCTTTACCCACCTTATCCTTGATGAGGGTCCAGGTGGTATCAGCTTCATCCAGTGTTAGCAGGTTGGGGGTACTAACCAACATGGTGGGGTATGGGAAGGATTGGGCAGGGAAGTGGCTGCTGCAGGAACCCCAAGCTGCCCAGGGAGATGAGGCCCCAGGCCTTGGGCTATTACCTACTACAGGATGAGGTCATAGAAGTCCTGCTAGGTGATGGTGTATTGGGTAGGGAGAGGATAGTAACTTTCCTAGTCTCACTATAGCCTATGGTTGTTGATACCTCTTCTCTTCTCTTCTCTTCTCTTCTCTTCTCTTCTCTTCTCTTCTCCTCTCCTCTCCTCTCCTCTCCTCTCCTCTCCTCTCCTCTCTTTTCTTTTCTTTTCTTTTCTTTGAGACAAGGTCTTGATATGTTGCCCAGGATGGTCTTGAACTCACAGTCCACCTGCTTCAGTCTCCCAAACTCTGGGAGGTGGTTTATATTCTTGAGTCACCCATCTGTCCTTTTGGGAAGGACAATGCAGATCTCTGTTTGTGTCTGTATGTGCAGTACATGTGCATGCGCATGTGTGTAGTTCTTGGTTTGAGTTCTTTAAGGAAACCGAATTAGGATTCTCCTCTTGCTTGCTTCTGAAGCAATTTGCTGTATAGTTAGTTGTCGATGATTTTGTGAGGTTGGATTGGGGTTCTGTAGGGCATGGAAGTACAGATCAGGACTTAAACTGAAAACAAAGCAATAGTATTCAACTTTGCTTGCACTTTGGAATTACTTGGGAATTTAAAAAATTAGAGATGCTGGCTTCCTCTTCCTGTTGTTGTTGTTAGGTGCCGTCGAGTCGGTATCCGACTCATAGCGACCCTCTGTACAACAGGGGAAACACTATTGTCAGCACTTCTCTGTTGTTCATAGGGTTTTCAATGGCAGATTGATTTTTGGGAGGGGGTTGCCAGGTCCTTCTCCCAAGCCTACAGCTTCTGGTGTTCACAGGTGGTCTCCCATCCAGGTACTAACCAGGCCCGACCCTGCTTAGCTTCTGAGATCTGACAAGATCGGATGCCACAGGGCTACAGCTGCAGGCTCCTATTCCTAGAGGTTCTGATTTAACTGTTTTGGGGTGTGCCTGGGCATCAGTAACTTCTAAAAGCTCCTTAGGCAATTTTAATGTGCCGTTGATTGAAACTCATTATTAATGGGTAGGCTATAAGCACAGTGGAGAGCTGTACTGTGTGTAGGAGGGCACCATATTGAGTAGTGACAATGTGGAGCATAAGAATCTAATTGAGATAATGTCACCTTAGCAACTAGTAGAAATTTCTAGGAAACCAGAATTACCCAGGCAAATTTGTGAAAAATTTGTTTATCCTCCACTTCCTGACCTAGGCTGATTTGTGTGTAGTAGTTTCTTACTCCAGCTCTCATCTATTTATCTCCCCTTGTGTCTTTGTCCAGAGATTTCAATGTATTGTTTTTCCAGAGAAGAATGGTTCTTCAAAGTAGTACACTAGGGAGTCTTTCTAGCAGCCATTTTCCCATTCCATACCTTATCTGTCTAGAGTCTTCTGTTAAGTCCCGCTGGAGAGTCTCCTTTGTGCCCAGGGAGACCTTTTGTGTTTAGGGGTTTCCTCCCCTAGCTCAGCCCAGAGTGTAGAGCTACCCTGCAAAGTTGGCTATCAGCTGAGCTGGCTGAGGTGGTATGAGTGTGGGGCACAGAGAAGGGTTCTACATTGATGGGAAAAAGTGTTGCTAAGAAAAATTTCATAAAGGAGATGTAAATGGCCTTAGGGGAGGGCAGGTCTCCTTGCTGTTATTGTTAGGTGTTGTGGAGTTGGGTCTGACTCATAGTGACCCTCAAAGGGTTTTCAATGGCTGATTGTTTTCAGGAGTGGATTGCCATGTCCTTCTTCTGTTTTTGCAGTGCTGGGGATGGAACAAAGGGCCTCAGAGAGTACAGAGCAGCACTCTACCAACTGAGCTAAACCCCAGCCCAGGTGTCCTTGTTGTTGTTGTTGTTGTTGTCGTTGTTGATAGGTGCTGTCAAGTTGGTGTCCGACTCATAGTGACCCTACATACATTAAGCGAAACACTATTATCAGTGCTTCTCTGCTATTAATAGGGTTTTCAATGGCAGATTGATTTTTGGGAGTGAGTTGCTTGGTCCTTCTCCCAAGCCTACAGTATTTGGTGTTACCAGGAGGTCTCCCATCCAAGTAGTAACCAGGGCCAATGTGCTTAGCTTCTGAGATCTGATGGGATTGGTCACCACAGTGCTACAGCTACAGGCAGGTCTCCTTAGGCAGTGCTCAATTATATATATATATACACCCACACACACATATATATATGGGTGTCAGGTCTATGAGCAAATGTTTCATGGTGGGCTTAGTCCTGTTTATCAGGAGAGGAATTACTATCAAATATTTCTTGAGCTTTTCTGTCTATGACAGATACTGAATGCATTATTTTAGATAATCCTTTTAGGAAGTCCTTGAAGTAGGTACGGTTACTGTCTCATTTTACAAGTGAAAAAAAGGCTCAGGAAAGTTAAATAGCCCAGGACATATACTAAGTTAATAGAGTATCTAGGATTCAAGTCTAAGTATGCTAGATTACAGCTTTAGCCATTAAATAATTTCCTTTGTTAAGAGAGAAGTCAGCATGTTCCTTTTGTTCTTTTAGTGTGTGGTAGGAGAGGTACATGTGGGATGGAAAGTACAAAGTGGCTTAGTGAGAAGGAAATGGGCAGGATGAGAGAGAAACCAGAATAGATCAAATCAGAAACCTCAAATTTCTTGTTAAGTCAAACTAAGTTCCTTCCTTCTTGTGCCCCCTTAGCTTTTTAAATTTATTTTTATTTTTATTTTTGTGTATATGATGTTGAGGATGGAAGCTAGGGCCTTGTGCCTGTTAGACAAGAGCTCAACCACTGAGGTACATCTCCAGCCCTTTGTTTCTTTCTTTTTTGTTGTTGTTTTGTTTTGTTTTGAAGACAGGATCTTGCTATGTAGCCCTGTCTGGCCTTGAACTTGAAATCCTCCTGAGTCCCAGATGGAGTTGGTGAGCCGAAGGCCTGGGCTGTGTGGGCCATATCTTACTGCCTGGGTTTCCTTCCAGTGTGAAACATTCTAGGGTCTCCTTGAGAAAGAGGAACTGATCATCTGCAGGATATCAAAGGATGGCTGAATGGAGAGCATGAGGGGAACAAACAGATGGGCTATTTATCCAAAGAACATGAGGTTCTCTCCACCTCTTGGGCAGCATAGAATAGTGTTGACAGCAAAGACTTTAGAGTGATAATAAGAGCCCAAACAAGTCTCTTCACTTTTTTCAGGTTTCAGGGACAATCATACAAGTTCTTGATACCTTATTTGAAACTTTTCGGGACAGATGGATTTTGGAATTGAGAATTTTTCAGATGATAGAAAGGGAATATAGTATATATATATATATTAAAGAATACCCCAGTGGGATGCAGGACTGTGCTTTGTAATCGAACACCATTTCTTGAGTTAAATGTATAAATATTTACACAAATGAAACAAAAACTGTAAATAGGATCATAAGGATTGAGGTCATGTTTTAGGCCAAAGTTATTTGAAAGAAGATTTCTTTAGAGATTTTTTATTTTGAATTTATATGTAACGGATTGTAGGCATATAATTAAATCTTCTCAGGTTGTTATGAAGAATGAAAGAGTGCTGGGAAAGCTTTCTAAACATATCACATGGTAGGTATGTATTATCTCAATCTGGAACAAAATACAAATGTCCAAAGGGGTAGATTTTTGGCTTGAAGGAACAAAGTTCTTACAAAGGACAATGTACAACTTTGGAACAAGCTGCCTTGGGGAATTGTGCACAACCAAGGGTTGAAGGTGCCTTAGAAGAGTCTTCCTGTAGTGGGAGGGTGACAGAATTCATTGCTTATGAACATTAGCTGCACATGATTTCCCTTTTCAGGTATCAGAGGAAAAAGGTGAAAAATGGTGTGTGTAGCATGGGATAATCACATAGGAATTTCTTTATATTTCTTTATAATAATGTTGGAATAAATATCTTGCTGTATGCATATTTGTTTGTATCTGGATTATTTTCTCAGGGTAGGTTTGTTTATTAAAGGAGAATCACTAAGAGAAGGGTATGAATATCTTAAAAACTCATAACCCATTAGGATATTTTGTCACAGTTATCCCGAAAATTATTACTTGGAGGGTGGTTTTTTAAATTTATTTATTTATTTATTTATTTACTTATTTATTTTGGTGCTGTCAATCCAAATCTGGACACCCCTAGACCTTTCTCAGAGGGCTTTTGACCTCAACTCCAGTAAAAAAATTTGGCTTGAAAATGACTGAACTCACACTTGGGTTGACTGTAGATATTCTCTTTATCCATTGGATTCAGTGTGAAAACATTTGAAAATCCTGCAGATCTGAGCTATTTATTCAGTTCCTTGTTTATAAGAATTTATTGAGAACCCTTTTATCCTTAGACATAGCATCATCTGCTTTTTTCAGGTCTGCAGTTGTCTCTTCTGTATGGTATTCCATGGTGCTTGGTCCAGTTGTCTGAACTCAGTGGACCTTGATTGCTTCTGGTTTCAGGTGTCCATGGCTAATACCAATACCTGTGTTTATGATAGTTTCCTTGAGAACTTGAGTCTACCTGTGCAGACTGCAGCTTTCTCTAATCTCATAACAGTGATTCCCTGCCTTCTGTATGAGATTATATTCATTTTGAACTCCATGCTGGTGTGAAAATCCTTTGGTCATGAAATATTCCTTCCATTGTTCAGTCTTAGCTGAAAATGAATATCCTATAGGGGAATACCATAACACTTCCTTTTAATATCTAAGGTCTAGTAGGCTGCAGTAGTATGAAGTATTCCTATTGCATCATATTGCACTGACATATGCTTTTAGTGACATTGACCAGGACAGTTAGGGGTGCTGATGAGGATTTTATTGTGGGATTTTACATTCTTGGCTGAGAGCAAATAAAAAGGCAGGCTGACAAGAGATAATAGCGTCTTGACTTCAGGCAAATGTGGTTACAATTTTCTGTAATATCAAGATTTTTGTTCAGCTGGACCTCTAACTCAGATTTTGCAGGCCTAGGGGAAAAAAGCTCTAGCTGTTAATTCTTGGGGATTTGGTGGGCACAGGGGAAGAGGAAACAGTGATTACACGTGAGACAAAGAGGATTTTCTGAATTGGGAATATCTTGAAAACCCATGTTTTGGCCAACTTGGCACCACACAATACATTATCCAGATTCTCAGAAGGCAGAAAGTAAGGCTGTATAACTCTGAGAACAGGCTGAAAACTGAGTTTTGCTCCAAGAATAAAGAGAGATGTGATCCTTAACAAGTACCCAAGCATTTGACTCCACAGGCAGTGCTATCCACTAGAGCAGTGCCAGGTATCCACATTCTGTAGAGGAGCTTAGGCACACTTAGGTTGAAATGGTGAGATTTGGGAGAGGAAAGGGAGATTTCTTCCAGTTAGATTGTATTATGACCCTAGCTAGTTCCCTCATCTATTTTCCCTATATGGTAATATGTACTCCCCCACCTTTGCCTCCTCTCAAGCAGGACACATAGCTAGGCCAAAATCTATAGATGCCAGTGGTGCACATGGTAGGGTTTCACAGCAGATACATGTTGGGTGATTATCACAGTCATAGTGCAGACAGTGAAACAAAGAAAACCCATATCTCCAGACTTTGCTATAAGTGTCCCCCCTTCCCACCCTAAAGCCCCATTGTTATCATTGTCCATTAGAGTTGGCTTTTTCTGAATGTGAACATTTCAAGGAGTCGGTCCCTGATGGGCTTGGTGCGGGCCCCATAGATGAGGGGGTTCAGGGCAGGTGGCAGCAGCAAGTAGATGTTGGAGAGAAGGATGTGCACAGGCTTTGGGACAGTGTGATGACCAAAGCGGTGTGTGAGATAGGAGAAGAGACCAGGTACATAGAAGGCCAGAATGACACAGATGTGAGAACTACATGTACCAAAGGCCTTGGCACGGGCCTCCCACGTTGGCAGCTGAAGCACCGCATGGGCAATGAGTCCATAGGAGCCAGTGATACCCAGAATATCCACACCTGACACAGCCAGTGAAAGTACCAGCCCATACAAATTGTTGGCCTGTGTGTTACCCACCACCAGCTCTACCACTGCCATGTGTGCACAGTAGGCATGGTGTATGACTTTGGCATGGAAGTGCTCAAATCGTGCCACCAGCAGAGGGAAAGGCACAACTATAGCCACAGCTTTCAGTGCCAATGCCAAGGCTGCATAGCCCACACGGGCTTTAGTAACCAGAATAGGGTAGTGTAGTGGACGTCCTACTGCCATAGCACGGTCACAGGCCATGGCCAAAAGCACACCAGATTCCACAGCAGTCAGTGCATGTACAAAGAACATCTGGACCAGGCAGGCAGCATATGGCACAGGTCGGGGCCCAAGCCACAGCACGGCCAGTAGCCCTGGGGCTACAGATGTGGCTAAGCCCAGGTCTGTGGCTGCCAGTGTGGCTAAAAGTAAAAACATGGGCTGATGCAATGTACAGTCCATTTGTACCACTGCCAGCAGTGCTCCATTACCCAGCAGGGCCAGCAGATACATGGGCCCAAATACTAGTGTCAGCCAGGCCTGGACACCCTCTAACCCTGGGATGCCAGTCAGTATGAAGAAACCTGGGTGTAGGAAGGTGGAGTTGGACTGGGGAAGTTCTGCCATTCTGTAGTTGATGAAGCTATAGGGCTCATTCAAGCATGATTCCTGATTAGAAAGCTAAAAGAAGAGATTCTAGGGGTGGCACAGTGCCATAAACTGATTCATGATATATGTATAGAGTAGTAAAGGGCCAGGAAGATCATACGAAAGTAACCTTTGCTTGGGGGTTTTAGATGGATAATTAAAGTCACAACACTAGCTAGGATGGGAAAATCTTTTGTTCCTAAAAATCTATGAGTGATGTAGGGGGAGAAGGTGGGGCAGTGGTAGTGAGGAAGAGGTAGTAAGGAACTGGGTGATGGCTGCAGTGGCTGGTACAGCCAGAGCCTGAGGTGGAGCTGAGATGAATGCTCTTCTTCCTCAGGGTTCAAGTAGAGTCAATTCTAGTCTCTGTATATTGAGTAGAGCTGTTGTTGAGTGGGGATCAGGTTATCCCGACTTGACAATGTATCTTTTGGAGGGACCTCTGGTCCTCAACTTTCTCAATCCTATAATGAGGTGATCTTAAGTGTTTTCTGGCACTAATATTCTGGACACCAACTCTCCAAGAAACAAGGAGGCAGAGTAAAAAAGAAAGGGAGAAACTATAATGGGACAAAAATGGAATCCAGAGTGAAGCTGGGAGCATGAGGTGATGAGAGAAAACCTGGTGAGTTTTGGGATATGGGGTGCTTACATTGTTCTGAAATTGATGCTGAAATAGTAAATTTGAACACCATGTAGAAAGTTGGAGCTGGGCAGCAACAAAGATATGGCAAGAAGAAAAGAAACTGCCTTTCTCTGTCTTTCCATTCTTCACAATCCAGAAGGGGGTCCCACTAGAATCTTATTCCTGGAGTGCTACAGAGGGGGATTTGACAGAGGAAGGAAATAACACTCAACGCAGAGTAGCTGACATATGAAGAAAAAGTACCTCTGATATTGGAGGAGGAAGGCTGAGTAGAAGGACTTCTCACAGAATCTAGTCTTCCATAGCTTAAATGTTGGGTGAGGAAGAAATGACAACAGCCAGCTTTACTGGAGGAAGCACTGTGTGTTGGAAGCTTCTTTTCAAGGGCATTGATCAAGGGACCAGTACCTGTGGGGCCTTTTATGTGGCTATTCTACCTGCTCCCCTCAGGGCCCTTTTCCCTCCTGCCTGTGCCATTAACTCTTCTTTTTTCTGCCTCTTTGCTCAATGCTGATAGGCTTAGAACCTCAGCAAGTGCAGAGAGGAGGCAGAGAAGGGAAACAAGGAAAGAGATTATGAAATGGAAAGATCTGGGAAAGGGGGAGATTTCCTTCCTTTGGGAGGTCTTTGCTGATTCCCTGAAGTCTGATAGAGAAGACCTTTTGCATAATTCTTTAATAGTATCTATCCACTGTATTGTGGTTACTGTGCTTGTCTCTTCCCACTTGAGTGAAAGAATTACAGGCATTGCTTCTTATTAACCATAGTATCTTCACTGCTTATCACAGTGTCTAGCATTTAGTTAGCTATGAATTCATTGCTTTTAACTGGGACAGAACTGCTAGCCCAGTAGCCTTTGATAATTAACATGGGCCACAATTTTAGGGGCCTTAGTATCCATGGAGAAAAGAAAGTATTGTTCACCATCAACTACAAGACTATTGAGTATAGTTCTTTCTACTATAAGGAAATATCCTTAAAACTAACACACTATGCAAAACCACACAATAAAAACCACAGGGATTTTTGGAAAAATGGGGAAAACTTCATCAGTGACACATTTGTAAAAAAGGTTGTTGTTGTTAGGTACTGTCAAGTCAATGTCTGAATTATAGTGACCCTAGGTACAACTGGTAAAACGGTATTGCTAGTGCTTCTTTGCTGTTCATAGGGTTTTCAGTGGCTGACTTATTTTGGAGTGGATTGCTGGGTCCTTGTCCCAGGCCTACAGCATCTGGTATTCCAAGGTGGTCTCCTATCCAAGTACTAACTAGGCCTGACCTTGCTTTCCTTCTGAGACCTGATGGGATCGGATGCCACAGTGGTATGGCTGCAGGCATAAAAAAGATAGGAAACCTAATTTTTAAAAAGGTAGAATTGTTTTCCACATTTTAAAAGGTTAAAAAGTAGAAAAATGCTACAATAAATGTGACACTTTACTTTGAAAAAGACCTGGAGTTTTCCCTATGGAAGTGAGTGTCAGAAGCAGCTTGTGAATACTGTAAAGCAGTGAAGGAGGCTTATTTGAAATTGAGTTGAAAGTCAGAACACCAGGTGTGGATGAGTGTAGCTTGTGACACATGTGGTGTAGCTGATGTTTGAGTTGTGCACATGCTGGGCTTTCCTACTCATCTGGATTCACCTGGGAGCAATTTTCAGTGTTTACCTACTTTATTGAAAATAGAGTCACAGATACGAAAACATGAAATTCACATTATGCTGAGTTCCAAATATATCAATTGTGTTTGAGTACATTTGCATTTCAAACCAAGCACTCTAACAGAACTGAAGGAATCCTTTTTGTTCCTGGCCCTGTGCCTCATGATGAAAATATTCTGGCAATAAGAACACTCTGCTGCCCTCAAGGAACTTTTAGTTAGTAGACATAGTGATGTAAATAGTTTTTGGAGGGCTACTAGTACAATTGATTTATGCAGGTCAGTACCAGATATGATGGCAGTGCATAGAAAGAAGACTTTTACTCTTCTTGGGGACGTTAGTGGAAATCTCTGAATCATAGTAATAGATAATAGTCCCATACAGTTTCCTATGTGTGTTCATTGTTCTGAGCCCTAACCTCCCGACAGTCATTCAAAGTTATACAAATCTTTCTCCTATTTGATAGACAAAGAAACTAAAACATGAAGATATTAAGTAACCTGCCAAATGTCATATACCTGGTAAATAGCAGAGTTAGGATACTAACTCAAATAATCTGGCTCTGGTATACTTGCCCTTAGCCATTACTTCAAGCACTTCAATTGAGATTTAGCACGAGTAGGAGCATTCTAGACTAGTTGAGGCAAAATATATCTGTTCTGGGACTAAGAATCCAGGAGACTTTGAGATTGGCAGGTGGTCCTAAGATTACCAAGTAGGAATCTATAGAAAGAGCTCTCATTGTTGGGCAGTAGATAGTGATCTCTCATAGATTGAAGAAGGAGAGGAACTCTGGTGGTGGGAGCAGTGGATTGAAAACCATAATGATAAGATTGGGGAAAAAAACACTTTTGCCTCAAGAAAATGCTAATGAGACTTGTGGCTATCTTAAGCATTTACTCCTTGTATAAAGATTGTTCCTAAGATAAATCATAGATCTCTTAGGTCAAACAAGTCCAAAATTGAAGTAATTAAGTTCTTGGAAATATGTTTTGAATTTCCTACTCTTCAGTACAGAGAAGGACCTGGCAATCCACTCCCAAGGCAATCCCGAAACAGTCTGCCATTGAAAACCCTATGAGGGTCACTATGAGTCGGATACCAACTCGACAGCACCTAACCTAACTCTTCAGTACACCAAGATGCACTGGGAGATTTGTCTCTAGAAAATTCCATGGTTGGTCTCAGGGCCAAGACCATACTTAACATAAGCTCCCTGAACACATGTTGAGGTCACCTGGCTGGTCTTTCCCTGGGACAGTGGCTGTAAGGGAATTTGACAATAGATCTATGAGCTCATGGGGCTATGTGTTAGAGCCTGCTCCCCAGAGGAGGATACCAGACCTCTGCAGGGGGTGAGATGGGGTTAGAAGAGGAGGGGAAATTCATTGGACCTTTCAGTTGGTTCTAGACTGGCATGGAAAAATAGAATAGGAGAGTTCTGTTTGTAGCTTGACTCTGACTTTCCCACATTGGCTAATGCAGGTCATACCAACATCTTCCATACAATCAGGTTCTCAGATATTAATTTGTGTCCATGTGGGACTCTTTTATGGTTTTTGCTTTAAATGATCTATGAACAACAACACATAAGAGTATATTATCCATTTACTCAGTAGGTTACAGATCAGAAAACCTTGGGTTCTAATGGTGCCATTCAACACTGAATCCTTTTCTGGGAACCCCCTAACGCAAACTTTCAACTGTCAAATCAAAATTCCCAGATCAGTATGAGACCCCTCTGTAACTATTGGTGTCACATAAGTCAAGGTCTCACTTGCCCTCAATTTCAGGAGCAGCAGAAGGACCCTGTAAGATCAGGTTGTGCTACCATATGGAAATGTGGAAGGACATGTCTTCTAGCTTCTGTCTTCTAGATTCACACTCTCTCACCCATCTCTGGCCTCTAGTACTTCCATGGGAAGGTTCTTAATATTCACTAAAGCTCTGGGGCACTGGAGGTCCCCATTCCAATAGTAGATGTGCTTGCACTGATTTGAAAAATCTGTGCCACAGGTTTGAGAAAAGAACTGCTCTCCTTCTCCATTATGATAGGATCTGGTAGAACTCCAGTTCTAGTAGGGGTATGGAAAGATCACATCTAGTTTTTATCAACCCTCTTGTGAAATTATCTAATTTCCCTATATATTTCTCCATCCTCTGAAACAGCACCACTCCTAGTGACAGATTTTGTGGGACTGACACCATTTTTGACCATATTTAACCATGCATGCTGAGGTCACAGTTACCATTCTCATCTTTTAGGCAACATTGTGCCTGTAAGATTGGGTTAGGGGCCTGAAACCCCATCAACTTATCCAATATTTCTTTTCATTCAATATAAGGCATGGAAGAAGTATTTTGTGACTAAGCTGCTCTAACCAATGATTGAGGAGACCAGTGCTAGGATGATTTTCCAAAGGGTTTTCTTATAGAAGACAAGTAGTAGTAAGGGTTCTCTAGCATTTAGAAAAGAGCTTCTGAAGTGACTTCCTTTATTGGGATGAGTTGAGGCCATCTCTCAAGAAATTAATTCACTGAAGTTCTCTAAGGTGGTAGCTAGTGCCTTTATCTTTTCCGTTATTCCATCCCTCCCTCTGAGCTCATACTGCATGAGTGACTCTTACAAGCAGGAAAAGTACTGTCATTCACAGAATTTAGCAAACATTATTAAGAACCTATTACATGTCAAGTAGTATTATAACTGAATAAATACCCTCGTTTCATTTCTTAGGGACTGCATATTTGTGTCCTCCTCCTCCACCAATTCATGTATTATAGCTCCAACCTCCAGTGTAATAGTATTTGGAGATGGGGTCTTTGGGAGATAATTAAGGCTAAATGAAGTCATGAGGGTGGGCAGTAGTAACTGAGATTAATGTCCTTATAAGAAAGGGAAGAGCAAGTCCTCTCTCCCTCCCCACTGTTCTGCCTTTCCTTTATTTCACATGCCTTGTGAGGTCACAGTGAGAAGGTAGCTACAAGCCAGGAAGAGAGTCTTCACTAGGAGCCTAACCAGCAGGCACCTTGGTCCTAAACTTCTCAGCTTCCAGACCTGTGAGAGAGAAGTATCTGTTGTTTAAGCTACCCAGCCTATAGCATTTTGTATTGGCAGCCTAAATTGACTAACACAACATGCAAATAACTACTAAGGTCCATTGGAATATGTCCTATTTTACACCTCACAATCTCAGTCTGGAATATTGCAGTAGCCTCATAACTGATCACCTTGTCTCTAATATGTTCTTTGTATTTTATTTTTTATTTGAGAAGTGACTAATAGATATAAAAGTACAAAGAATAAGAACGTGTACAAATATCAACATACCCAAAATTGTCAATTATTGTTTTATACTATTTGCCTTTTTAGTTCTTTTTAAATAAAGGCAATACAAATTACAGATAATATTAAAATCTCTTTTATCACCTATGATGTTCCATTCTTGCACTTAAAGATGATACTTATGAATTTAGAGTTTATCCTCTAATTCAGTTTTTAATCTTTTGCAGATGGTGTTTTCAAATATTTACACAAATTATTTCCTACTGTATATGGGAAATTATGTCTTTGAGTTGTATTTATACAGATAGAGCTTTATCATCCCTTTAAATTACTATAGCCTATAATTATACAAAATATTTATTGATATGTTTAAAATATTTCTGGTTATTTTGCTATGTATATTATTGAAATTCTTGTGCATGTCTCCCTTTATAAATGGAGATGTGTTAAAGTTTCACATGTGTTTCTCTAGAGCCTATATATCTATGTGTGGAATTGTTGGATCATAAGGTATGTATATTTTCTCTTTAGGCAGATTATTGCAAAATTGTTCTTCAAAATAGTTTTTCTAATTTGATTTCCCCCCTCACAGCTTTAGGAAAGATTCTGTGTTTTAAATATCCTTGACAACACTTTAGATTATCAGATTCTTGTATTTTTGTGACTACAATTGATAAGAATATTATCTTGCTTTAATTTACATTTTGCATGTATTTATTGGTCACTTAGAGTTTCTCTTTTAGAAATTCCCTGGTCATTTCCTTTGTTTTTAAAATCGGTTTTCTATTTCCCCTCCTATATTAATATGTAGAAATTCTCTAGGTATTCTAGATAGTAATCCTTTGTTATACATTGGAAATATATCCTTCCAGTCTGTTGTCTTTTTAAATTTTATTTATAGTGTTATTTATCTTATAAAAATTTGAATTTTAATAAAAAGCACATCTAGGACATGTACTTTTTGTAAATTATTTATTAAGTCCTTTCCTAGTCTATAAATTCATTGCTATTCATTTTCTTAATATCACTTGATACCACTTCTAAGTTATGATTTATTGAACACTTACTATGAGTTAGGCACTAGGCCAAGCACTCTATACAAATCATCTCATTAAGTATAGGCATATAGTGCTATAAAAGTCCTCCCAGCACTTCTTAAGCCACACCTGACACATTTTTATATGTTATATTTTCATTTTTATTCATTTGGCATATTGTTTTTAAAACAATTCTTTTTTATTAGTAGTATCTTATTTATACATGTTGATGGGGTACAGAGTAATAAATCAGTTGATAATATCTCTCATGCAACTATCGAATCAGTATTGCTTACACTTTCATTTCCTTAAACATTTTGTGGAACAAAATAAACAAAAAGGTAAGAATTTTAATTAACATGTAATGACAGTCTTATGTAAAGTTTTTTTTTTTTTCTTTTTAAAAGGTATCATATTAGTTTTTTGGGACTTGTCTTTTCTCTCACAGTTATGCTTCTGAGACTCTTGGGCTGTTGTATAGAGCCATAGTTCAGTTATTTTCACAACTCTGAAATGGTCTATCACATTATTACACCAGAAGTTATTTCTTCAGTCTTCTGCCACTGGAAATTTAGTTACTTCTTGTTTTTCACTATTACAAAGCAATTTTCCAGAAACATTTTGCACATGCCTCTTTGGCATTCATGACTAATTTCATGTCTATTGACTATAATAGTAAAATATTAGGGCTTGTACAAGGTATGTCTTTTCTTTTTTTCACTTTTCTCTCCTCACTTCCCCTCCCTATCCTCTAGTGAGTGATATTCCACTCTCTTATTTTATGAGATCCATTTTTTTTGTCAGTATTGGGGGCTGAACCCAGGGCCTCACCAGTACTTTTTGCATGCACTCTACCACTGAGCTGTACCCCACCCCCTTTTTAATTTTTTATCTTGAGATAGGCTGACAGTAAGTTATGCAGGCTGCCTCTGTCCTCTAACCTGAGATCCTCCTGAGTCACTGAGATTACAGGCATGTACCACCGTGCCTAACATGAAATCTACTGTTTTTTGTAGCTTCCACAAATGAATGAGAACAGGTGATATTGTCTTTCAGTGCCTGGTTTATTTCAGTTAACACACTAATCTGTGTTCCACCCACTTTGTCACAAATAACAGGATTTCATTCTTTTTATGGCTAATTATTCCACAGTATATATAAATATCCTATATTGTCTTTATTCATTCATCTGTTGATGGACACCTTATTTGATTCTATATCTTGTCTATTATCAATAGTGCTGCAATAAACATGAGAGTGTTAGGTATTTCTTTAATATAATGATTAAATTTGCTTTGGATATATACCTAATACTGGGACTGCTGAATAATATGGTAGTTCTATTTTGAGTTTTTAAAGAAGCGTTCATACTGTTTTCCATGGTGGTTTATATTACATTTACATTCCCACCAACAGTGAGTAAGAGTTTCCTTTTGTGTGCATCTTTGCCAGATTTTTTTTAATAATAGCCATTCTAGGTAGGGAGAGGTGATATCTCATTGTAGTTTTTATTTGTATTTCCCTGATGATTAGGGATGTTGGTCATTTGTACTTCTTCTTACAAATGTCTATTCAGATAGTTTTTCCCCCTCCCTTAAGCTTTTTTGGGGGGGATATTTATTTATTTATTTTCTTTTTTCCCTTTATTGATAATTTTTTTTTAGTGAGGAGAAATTTATTAATACTTTGTTTGTTTGTTTGCTTGTTTATTGGAAATTTTTAATGTACACCTTAGTGTGATTCATTCTGACATGCTTTTCATTGTGTTATTTCCATATATGCATTTTGATGTACATTATTCATATAGGTTCCCTCCCCTATGCTTACCCCCCTTCCCACCCTCTCCATCTAAGTCTTCTCTATCTTTTACTTGGTAATATTTTTCTATATGTCCTTGGGTTCCAGTTCTGTTTAAGATAGAAACTTTTCCTGTAGTGGTCTTTGTTTTTATCTTGTTAGAACAATTGCATGTTGATAGGGTACAGAGTAATACAACATTAGCTTTTTCTATCATGCAACTATTATATCACTTTTGGTTACATATTCATCAACTTACAAAGTTTATAGAACTATTTGACTAATATGTAGTAAAACTTGTATGCATATATAGTTTATATTTCACTATTTTCCCCATGTACTCATGAAGTTGCATCATTTACATTGAGGTTATGCTATCCCTCTTTATCCCTTTACATAGTTTCCCCTCCCTTTTCCACCTTCCACAACTTTTGTTTCCCTTTGCTAGTTTCCTCTCCCTTCTTTCTCCTCTTTATATTTTCCCTTCTTTGCTAAGTTTAATTATGCATTTTTATATATCTACTTATGTATAGGTTTTTTCTTCCTTTAAGTAAGATTCAGCTCCTATATATGAGTGAGAAAATAAGGCATGTCTTTTTGAGCCTATGTTTACTTCAAATGATATTCTCCAGTTCCATCCATTTTGCTGCAAATGAAATTTCATTATTTTTATTGCTGAGTAATATTCCATTGGGTACATGTACTATAACTTTTTAATCCATTCTTCAGTTGATGGGTATCTTAGTTGGTTCCATATCCTTAAATATTGTGAAGAGTGCTACATTAAATATGGAGATGCATGTGTCTCTGTGGTATGATGACTTGTATCCCCTTGGGTATATTCCCAGGAATGGCATAGCTGAGTCATATGGTAGTTCTATGTTTAGTTTCCAGAGGTATCTCCATATTAGTTTCCAGAGTGGTTAAACTAATTTCCTACCAGCAGTGTAAAAGGGTTCCTTTTTCTCCACATCTTCATTAGCATTTGTTATTATTTGTTTTGTTGATCTTAGTCATTCATACTGGAGTAAGGTGGAATCTCAGAGTTGTTTTGATTTGTATTACTCTAATGGCTAGGGATACTGAGCATTTTTTCATTTGTTTCTTAGCCCTATGAACTTCTTCATTTGAAAATTGTTCATTTCCTTTACCCACTTGTATATGGGGTTGTTGTGTTGGTATTTGTTGAGTTCTTTTTAAATTCTAGAAATTAGTCCTATGCGTAGGATGTGCAGATTTCTGCTGTTCAATGGGCTCTTCCTTGACTCTATTGATTGTTTTCTTTGCTGTACAGAAGCTTTGTAATTTCATATAATCCCATTTGCCAATTCTTGGCATGATTTTATGAGCAATTGAAGTCTTCTTAAGGAAATACTTTCCTATACCTATGTGTTAGAGCATGTTTCCTATCTTTTCTTCTAGTAGTTTTAAGGTTTTTGGTTTTATGTGGAGGCCTCTTATCCATTTTGAGTTGACTCTAATGCAAACTGAGAGGTGTGAGTCTGTTTTAATTTTTCTGCAGGTGGAAATCCAAGTTTCCCAGCACCATTTGTTGAAGAGGCTATCTTTTCTCCAATTTGCATGCTTAGCTTCTTTGTCAGTATTCTGGTGGCTATAGACATGTTGGTGTATCTCTTGAGTTCTCAATTCTGTTACACTGGTCTTCAGGTCTATTTTTGTGCCTGTACCAAGCTGCTTTTGGTACTATATCCCTGTAGTACAGTTTAAAGTCAGGCATTGTGATCCCACCTGCACTAGTTTTGCAGCTTAAGATTGTTTTGGCTATTCATGGTCTTTTGTGTTTCCACATGAATTTTTGGATTATTTTTTCTATTTATGCAAAATCTGTTATTGGGATTGTAACAGGAATTGCATTCAATCTGTAAATTGCTTTTGGTAGTATAACCATCTTTACAATATTGATTCTTCCAATCCATGAGCAGAGGAGGTCCTTCCATCTTCTACTATCTTCTGTGATTTCTTTCTTTAATGTTTTGAAGTATCCCTTGTAGAAATCTTCAAGATCTTTGGTTAGGTTAATTCCTAAGTATTTAAGATTTTGGGTGGGCTATCATGAAAAGGATTATTGCCTAATTTCCTTCTCTTCTTGTTTGCAATTGGTGTAAAGGAAGACTTTTGATTTTTGAGTGTTCATTTTGTCTCCTGCTAATTTGCTGAAGTCTGAAGCTGTACCACTGTGGCATCCAATCCTGTCAGATCTAGGAAGCTAAACAGGATTGGTCCTGGTTAGTACTTGGATAGGAGTCCACCTGGGAACACCAGTGCTCTAGGCTTGGGAGAAGGACCCAGCAACCCACTCCTAAAAAACAATTAGCCATTGAAAACTCTGTGAATAGCAGAGAAGCACTAACAGTAATGTTTTGCCTGTTGTACATAGGGTCACTATGAATTGGACACCAACTTGACGGCATCTAACAACAACAACAATTGCTGAAGGAGTTAATTAGGTCTAAGAGTTTTCTAGAAGAGTTTTTTGGGTCTTTTATGTAAAGAATCATATCATCCATGAATAAGGATAATTTGACCTCTTCCTTGCCTATCTGTATTCCTTTGACTTCTTCCTCTTGTCTTATTTCTCTGGCTAGGAGTTTGATCACAATATTGAATAAAATAGGAGATAGTGGACATCCTTGTCTTATTTTTGATCTTAGAGCAAATGGTTTCAATATTTCTCCATTTAATATGATACTGGTTGTAGGTCTGACATAAGCGGCCTTTATGATGTTGAGATAATTGCCTATCATGTCCATCTTCTCCAGGATTTTTACCATGAAATGGTGTTACAGTTTGTCAAAGGCCTTCTCAGCATTGATTGAGATGACCATGTGATTTCTGTCTGCAAGTCTCTTGATACGTTGAATTACATTGATTGGTTTCTGTATGTTGAACCAAACTTGCATCTGTAAAATGAAGCCCACTTGATCATGGCGTATGATCTTTTTTATGTATTGCTGAATTTGTTGTGCCAGGATTTTGTTGAGAAAATTCGCATCAATGTTCATCAAGGAAATTGGTCTTTCAGGCGGATGGTGGCTCCATAGAATGAGTTTGGAATTGCCCTTTCCTTTTCTACTTTTTGAAATAGTTTCTACTTTTTGAAATAGTTTGAGGAGAATAGATATTTATTCTTCTTTGAAGGTTTTATAGAATTCTACTGTGAAGCTGCCAGGGCCTGGGCTTCTCTTTGTTGGGAGGCTTTTAATCACCTTTTCTATTTTGGTGTATGTAATGGGTGTGTTTAGATTGCCTTTTCTGGGGTTAATTTTGGTAATTCATACATGTTAATAAACTTATCCATTTCTTCTGTATTTTTTTTTTTTTTGGAGAGGGTACAATTTATCAAAGTATTCCCTGATGGATTTTTCTGGATTTCATTGGTATCAGCGGTTATGATCTCATGCTCATCTCTAATTTTTTTAATTTGGACCTTTTCTTTCTTTCTTTTGGTGAGATTGGCTAGGGAGACATTGATTCTATTAATCTTTTCAAAGAACCAGCTCTTAGTCTCATTAATTCTTTGAATTATCTTTTTAGATTCTAACTGGGATCTCTGCCTTGATCTTGATAATTTCTGTCTGAGTGCTCCTTTAGGGATTGGCTTGTTGTTGGCTTTCTAATGCCTTATGATATGTCCTTAAGTTATTCAATTGGGCCTTACCTAACTTATTGATGAAGAGACTCATGGGTATGAACTCCCCTCTTAGAACTGCCTTTTTTGTATCCCATAAGTTTTAGTAGTATGTGTTCTCATCCTCATTTGATTACAGGAATTTTTAAATCTTCACTCTGATTTCTTCAATAACCCATTGATCATCAGCAGTCATTAATTGTTGTTGTTGTTGTTGTTGTTGTTGTTGTTGCTAGGTGCTGTCAAGTCGGTATCTGACTCATAGCGACACTCATAGGGAGTGGATTGCGACGTCCTTCTCCCATTTTTTGTGGTGCTGGGAATTGAATTTGGGACCTCAGAGACTGCAGAGCGGTGCTCTACCAACTGAGCTAAATCCCAGCCAGTCATTACTTAGTCTCTATGAATTTATATGATTTCTGAAACTTTTCTAGTTTTTCAGTTCTTGTTTTATTCCATTGTGATTTGCTACATTACAGGGGATGATTTCAACTTTTTTTTGTAATTGTTGAGGCCATATTTGTGGACTAAAATGTGGTCTATCTTAGAAAAAGTTTCCTGTGGTGGTGAGAAAAATGTGTATTCTGCATCTGATGATGGAATATTCTGAAGACTTTTATAAGGTCTACTTTATCTATGCTGTAATTCAAGTCTATCATTTCTCTGTTAATTCTTGGTTTTGATTTAATTTTTGGTTTTGATTTAATTTTTGGTTGATGGGTTGCTGGTGTTTCTCTCTCCCTCCTCAACCCCCACATTTTGCACCCTCAGTGTCCAGTGCCTAGCTCCTGCTACTATTTCTGCATTCAGCATTGTCCCTCAGTTTCTCCCTGTCCCCTGTGTTCCCAGCTCCCAATTGCACCACAGCATAAACTATGTGTCTTAGGCACCCCAGATCCATGGCACTACTTCTCATTGCAAGCCCTACCAGGCCCCAGATGCACCTTCTTCTGAACAAGATTTCTTAGATTCAGGGATCCATCATCACCGGGCACTCTTCCTTGTCTCCTGAACTCAGCACCTTTCAGTTTTCCTCCCTGCAGTTCATGGTCCAAATTGCTCCAGAGGCCAGGGCAGTAACTATCTCTCTCCCAAAACAAACTAACCAACAAAAAACCCCATAGTCCCTGGGTCTGAGACCGTATAGGGGGGGCATGTCATCCAGCCTCTTCCCCAGAGAGTCCTGCAGACCTTCATTTTGTCCTCCCTTCCTCCTTCCAGGTGTGGCCATCTGAGAGGGCCCCACCACACTTTCTTCAGCCATGTGTTCTTGTCAGGTGCCACCCCATGCCTCGTTGCAACCACTCACCATCAGGGATTCCATCACTGGATCATTCAACTGTGCACCCTTGCTGGTGTCTCTGCCTTGCCCTCTGCCAGTCTCTTGATGTCAGCGATGGTCCTGATATGATGTTGGTTGGCTGCATACCCTTGCTGGCATCTGTGCCTTGTCTGCTTCCAGCTGCCCAGTGACAGGGATAGCCCCCTCATTTGCTTTTCAGCTGGGCATCCTTGCTGGTAGTGCCACTTCTTCCTCCGGTAGCCACCTGCCATCAGGGATTGCTTCACTGAGTCTTAACTTCATCCATGCACTTTCCAAAGACCTCTGTATACTCCAAATCCCTCTGGTGCCATCTTCCCTGGGGCTGAGGCTTACGAATAGTTGTCCCACCATTTCATGGTCTTCTCTATGGTTTTAGTCTCCATTATTTGGTCAGATTGAGATTGTTCAAGATTTTGCTTTACTTAGTTCTACAATCAACACCAATGGAAACAGCAGTCAAGAAATCAAGATGCATTGCATTGGGAAAAGCTGTTGCAAAAGATCTCTTTAAAGTATTGAAAAGTAAAGATGTCAGATTGTAGATGAAGGTGTGTTTGACTCATGCCATGATATTTTTAGTCACATCATATGGTTTTGAAACCTGGACTTTGAACAAGGGAGACAGGAAAAGTATTGATGCTTTTGAATTATGGTGCTGGAGATGAATATTGAATATACCAAGGACTTCCAAAAGAACCAACAAATCTGTCCTAGAAGAAGTGCAACCACAGTGTTGCTTGGAATCAAGGATGGCTAGACTGCGTCTTACAGATTTTGGTCATGTAGTCAAGAAGGACCAATCCCTGGAGAAGGACATCATGTTTGGGAAAGTGGCAGATCAATGAATTGGACCTGACTCAATAGCATCTAACAACAGCAAACAACATTTGGTCAGTAGTCATACCATCCCATTTTTCTTGATAATTAAAGCTGTGCTCCACTCCTTTTGTTTTCTTCTGAGTAGAGAATTTCACAATTTTTCCTATTTTTTACCCCTATTGAAGTGTGGCTGTTATTTGTCTGCAATATTCTTTTCACTCCTGTTTTTAAAACAATTCTTTTATGATCTCCTCTTTGTCTTGTGGTTATAAAGGTAAGTGTTATTTTTATTTCTTGTTTTTAGAGATTTTCAGTTCTCTGTTGCTGATTTCCAGTTTTATTTCATTATGGCCAGAGAACATAGTCTATATGATGTTCGTTTTTAAAATTTGATGAAGTTTGTTTTATGACTCCAGATAAGATCAAAAAAAGTTTGTTTTTGCCAGGCTGGAGATTGAACCCAGGGCCTCGTGCTTTCATGCTTTCCAAGTGCTGTACCACTGAGTTGCACCCCCAGCCCATTTTTTTTTTTTTTTACTTTTTTTGAGACAGAGTCTCACTAAATTATGCAGACTGCCCCTGGTCTCAAAATTGTGATCCTCCCACCTCTCCCTCCTGAGCCAATGGGATTACAGGCATGTGCCAGCATGCCTGGCAATAAGATCAATTTTGATGAATGTCCATGGGTACTAGGATTCTGTTTTTGAGTAATGTGTATTCTGTTTTTGAGTAATGTTCTGTATATGGTAACTACATCCTGTTGGTTGATTGTGTTGTTCAATTCTTCTATATCCTTGTTGATACTCTATCTAGAAGTTCTGTCAGTTGCCAAGAAAGAACTTTAACACCAAGAAAGCTATTGAATTTCCAAATTACAATTATATATTTATCTGTTTCCCTTTTAATTTCTTTCACATTTTCATGTATTTTGAGGCACTGTGGTTGATGTGTACATATATGGGATCATTATGTCTATCTGATGAATCATTATGTAATGGGTTGCATTGTCACTAATAATTTTCTTTGCTCTGCAGTTCACTTCATCTGAAATTAATATAGTCACTCCTACTATTTTCTGGATAAATTTTTGCATGATATATCTTTCCATCTTTTTATTTTCAATATACTTATATCATTGAATTTGAAATTAACTTCATGTACCACATATAATTTGGTTAGTTTTTCATTTACTTTGCCAACTTTTTTTTCATTTACTTTGCCAACTTTTTAATTGATGTATTTAGATTATTTACATTTAAGGTAGTTACTATTATGTTAGGATTTATCTACCATTTTATTATTTTTTGTTTCTTCTGTATGTCTTTTCTCTGTGTATGTTTTCTTGCCTTTTGTGAATAACTTGAACATGTGTAGGAATCCATATTGGTTTATTTATAGTGTTTTTGAGTGTATGTATTACTTTCCATAGTTTTTAAAATGATTTCTTTGGGTCTTAAAATGTTCATGTGTACATGGTGTGGTGGTTGATGACTGTAATCCCAGTGGCTTAGGAGGTGGAGCAAGGAGGATCATGAGTTTGAGGTTATAGGAAGACTGTGAAGTTAACAAGACTGTGACTCAAGAAAAAAAAATTAAAATGGAACTGAAGGTGCAACTCAGTGGTAGATAACTTGCAAATTATGTGCAAAGTCCTAGACTTAGCTCACTAGTACCACAAAAATTAAATAACTTAATAAATAAAATATACATGCATGATTCATCATAATCTGTTGGTATCAGCATCTTACCACTTTTATTATTTTTTAAAAATTTTACCACATTTTCCTTATTCATCATTGTTGGCCATCCAGATTGATTTATTATCTTGGGTATTGTGAATAGTGCAATAATAAATATGGATTAGTAGGTATCTCTAGGTATGTTCTAATTAGATTAATTAGATTTCATCAGGAATATACCCGGGAGTGTATTTGTTGTTGTTAGGTGCCATCAAGTAAGGTCTGACTTATAATGACCCTGTGTACAGCAGAATGAAACACTCCCCAATTCTGTGACAGACACACAATCTTATTTATGTTTAAGCCCATTGTTGCAGACACTGTGTCAATCCATCTAGTGGAGGGTTTTCCTTGTTTTCATTGACCTGCCACTTTCCCAAACATGATGTCCTTCTCCAAGGATTGGTCCCTCCTGACTACAGGTCCAAAATCTGTAAGATGCAGTCTAGCTATCCTTGCTTCCAAGGAACACTCTGGTTGCACTTCTTCTAGGACAGATCTGTTGGTTCTTTTGATAGTCCATAGTATATTTGGTATTTATCTCCAGCACCATAATTCAAAAGAATCAATTCTTCTCCTGTATCCCTTGTTCAAAGTCCAGCTTTCACAACCATATTATGTGACTGAAAATACCATAGCATTCATCAGATGCACCTTCATCTTCAATGTGACATCTTTACTTTTCAATACAGGAGTGTATAGCTAAGTCATATGGTAGTTCTATTTTTAGTTTTTTGAGGAACCTTCATACTTATTTCCGTAGTGGCTTCACTAACTTACGTTACCACCAGCAGTGTTTAAGTGTTCCTTTCCCCTTGCATGCTTGCCAGTATTTGTTGTTTATTTTCTTGATAATAGCTGTTCTAATTGAGGTAAGATGGAATTTCAATGTAATTTTGATTTTGATTTCCCTGATAGCTAAGGATATTGAACATTTTTAAACTATTTATTGGCCATTTTTCTTTCTCCTTTTGAGAACTGTCTGTTCAATTCATTTGTCTATTTTTTTTATTAGTTAATTTGCTTGGGGTTAAATTTCTGAGTACTTTAGATATTCTACATATTAATTCCCTCTCTGACACAAAGATTTTTCTCTCATTCTGTACACTTTGTCTCCACTCTGTTGTCTCCTTTGCTGTGCAGAAACATTAATTTCATGCAATCCCATTTGTCAAATCATGCCATTTTTTCTAGAGCTATAGGAGTCCTTTTCAGCAAGTGCTTTCCTATGGCTATATCTTAAAGTATTTTCCCTGTTTTCCCATAGCAGCTTCAAAGTTTAAGGTCTTACATTAAGATCTCTGATCCATTTTAAATTGATTTTTGTATAGGGTGACAGATGAGGATCTAGTTTCATTCTTCTACATGTGGATACACAGTTTTTTAAGCACTATTTGTAGAAGAAGCTGTCTATTCTGTAACATAACTTTTCAGCATGTTTGTCAAACACCAGGTGTCTGTGGCTTCATGGATTTATTTCTGGATCCTCTATTCCATTTGTCTACATGTCTATTTTTGTGCCTGTACTATGCTGTTTTTGTTACTATGGCTCTGCAATATAATTTGAAATCAGGTATTGTGATACACCTTGCATTACTTTTTCTGCTCAGAATTGCTTTTGTGATTTGGGGGTCTTTGTGCTTTGGTGCAAATTTTGGGATTTTTTTTTCTATTTCTGTGAAGAATGTTATTGGAATTTGGGAGGAAATGCATTGAATTTGTAGATTATTTTTGGTAATAAAACCATTTTGTCAGTATTGATTCTTCTGATCCATGAGCATGGGAGGTCTTTGGATCTAGTGTCTTGTTCAGTTTTTTTCTTCAGTGTTTTAAAATTTTCGTTGTAGAGATTTTCACCCCCGTGGCTTGGTTTATTCCTAGGTATTCATTATGATGCTATTGTGAATGGGATTCTTTCTCTGATTATTGGTATATAGAAAAGCTACGTTTATGTGTTGATTTTTTACCCTGCTACCTTACTGAAAGTGTTTGTCAGTTCTAAGAGTCTTCTGGTGGATTAGAGTCTTTTTAAGTATAGGATCACTTCCATATGTCTGTCAGCTTGTTGTGTTGTTGGGGCTTGCATGTTGCTGTGATGTGGAAAGTTATGCTAATAGTATTTCAGATATCAGCAGGGCCACCCAGGGTGGACAGTTTCAGGGGGAACTTCCAGACAAAGACAGACTATGTAGAAGGATCTGGCAACCCAATCCAAAAACAATTAGCTATTGAAAACCATATTAATAGCAGAGAAGCACTGTCACCTATAATGCCAGGAAATGAGCCCCCCAGGTGGAAGGCCCTCAAGAAATGACTAAGAGAGTTGCCTCCTAAGAGTAGAGTTGACCTTATTGATGGGACTGGAGTAAAGCCCTGGGAGCTCCTTTTGCTGATGTGGCACAACTCAAAATGAGAAGAAACACAATGGCTGCAAAAATGGCCTCAAACATAAAAACATCATGTGCATGGCACAGTGTTGAGTAGTATTTTGTTCTCTTGTACATAGGGTCACCATGAGTTGGATTTGACTTGATGTCACCTAACAAAAAGAGGAGCACGTATAGGGTCACATATGCAAATAGAGGCAGTTTGACTTTTTCCCTTTCTTATATGGATTCCTTTTTATTTCTTTCTCTTGAATAAGAGTGGAGAGAATAGACACCCTTTTCTTGTTCTTGATTTTGGAGGAAAAGCTTCCAGTTTTTCTCCATTTAGTATGATGTTGGCTATATATCATATATATATATATATATATATATATATATATATATATATATATATCTTTTTTTATATTGAGGCATGTTCCTTCTATCCATAGTTTCTTCAGGGACTTTGTTATGAAGTGGTGTTGAACTTTGTCAGAGGCCTTCTCTGCATCTATGATCATGTGGTTTCTTTCTTGAGTCTATATGCTATATTATATTTATTGACTTGCAGAGAAAGAAGGATGCCTCAAGTGTGAAGCAAAAGAAAGGAAAAAGCAGAACTGGAGAGGAAATGAAGGTAAGGAAGAGTGAGGGAAAAGAGAAAAATAGAGACTTGATTATATGATAAAGAAAAAGATATATAAACAGAATTAAGTAAACATAAATATAGCAATAAGAAGTAGTAAGCCCAATAGATTTAAAGTATGTTGTTGTTGTTGTTGTTGTTGTTGTTGTTGTTGTTGTTGTTGTCGTTAGGTGCCATCAAGTCATGTCTGACTCATAGCAACCCTCATAGGGTTTTCAATGGCTGATCGTTTGGGGATTGTCTTGGGAGTGGATTGCTACATCCTTCTCCAATGATTTAAAGTATAGTAAATAGAAAAAGAGGCTGGGATTTAGCTTAGTTGGTAGAACGCTGCTCTGCAGTCTCTGAGGTCCCAAGTTCGATTCCCAGCACCTCAAAAATGGGAGAAGGACGTGACAACCCACTCCCAAGGCAATCTCCAAACAACCTGCCATTGAAAACCCTATAAGGGTCGCTATGAGTCGGACATGACTCAATGGCACCTAACAACAACAACAACAACAACAAATAGAAAAAGAGAAATACACAGACAGAAAAAGATTTTTAAAAACCTAAAAGTGAAATTAGAAAAAATTACATTAGGAAAAAGAGAAATGAAGAACTGGAAATTAATAATACTATGAGGGAAGAATAGAAGGAAGACAAGGAGAAGGGGAAGGGGAAGGGGAAGGAGAAGGAGAAGGAGAAGGAGAAGAAAAGAGGAGGAAGAAGAAAAAAGCCAGACATAACTTGCTGCCCTGCACCTCCAGCATCTCCGGGAACTAAGGCAGAAGGATCTTGAGCCCCAGGTCTGAGGCAGCCTACAAAATTCAATGTAGTCCTGCTTCCAAGCAGAAAATAAGAAAAATCTTGGAGGTGTTACATAGTGGCACAGCACTTATCCCATGCAAAGCTCTGAGTTCAATCCCCAGCATAGCAGGAAGAAAGAAAGAAGAGAATAAGGAGGAGAATGGAGAGGAGGAGGAGGAGGAGGAGGAGGAGGAAGAGGAGGAGAAGAAGAAGAAGAAGAAGAAGAAGAAGAAGAAGAAGAAGAAGAAGAAGGAGAAAAAGAAGAAGAAAAAGAAGGAGAAGAAGAATAGGGGAGGAGGAGGAGGAGGAGGAAGAAACAGTACTGGAGGGGCTTGTTTCTATGGCCTCTAATACTGGAGTCTGTTAGGTAGAGGTGATGGCTAAGTAGCTGAGTCTCATACAATAGATTCCCTCTCAAGATGCCACTGGGTCATGACCCTCAGACATGGAGCATGGGAAAGAGAGTCACTTCTCCAATGTTGAATCCTTCAGTCAGGAAGAGCCACTGTCTCACCAAATCTCTAGAAGAGTTCAAGGGCTTTAAAGACTCTGGGCTTGTGCTGTGGGACTGCCAGTCTGATGGCCAGGACTGTCTGGCTTACCTATTTAGATGAGGGCTTTGTTTCCATTCCCTTATGGTAAGTCACTTCCCATACTGTGAGGGCTTGCATATTGATGTGATGATGAAAGCTATGCCACCAGTATTACAGATACCAGTAGGGTCACCCAAGGTAGGCATGTTTCAGCTGAGCTTCCAAACTAAGATAGACTCGGGAGAAGGACATGGCAACCCACTTTCAAAACACTTAACCATTGAAAAACCTATGAATAGCAGAGAAGCACTATCAGATATATTTGCCAGAATATGAGCCCCCTAGGTTGGAAGGCACTCAAAAGATGACTAGGGAAGAGTTGCCTCCTCAAAGTAGAGTTGACCTTAGTTACAGGCATGGAGTAAAGCCCTAGTAACCTCCATTTGCTGATGTGGCATGACTCAAAATGAGAAGGAACAACTGTAAATGTTAGTAATTGGAACATGGAATGTATGTAGTGTGAATCTAGGAAAATAAAAAATTGTCAAAAGTGAAATGGAGCTCATAAACATTGACATTCTAGGCACCAATGAGCTGAAGTAGACTGATATGGGCCATTATGAATCAGATAATCATAGTGTCTAAAATGCTGTGAATGAAAACTTAGAGAAAGGGGGTTGCATTAATTACCAAAAAAAAAAAAAAATCACCTGAAGATTTGTCCTGAAGTATAATACTATCAGTGTTAGAATAATATCCATATGCCTATAAAGAAGATGAGTTAATGTGACTATTATTCAAATTTACACACCCACCACTAAGGCCGCAAGTGAAGGGAAGATTTTTGCCAGCTTCTACAGCTGAAATTGATTGAATATGCAATCAAGATGCACAGATAATTACTGGTGACTGGAATGCAAAAGCTGGAAACAAGGTAAAAGGCTCAGTAGTCAGAAAATATGGACTTGGTGACAGAAACCATGCTGGAGATCACATGGTAGAATTTTGACAGACCAGTGAACTTTTCTTTGTGAATACTTGTTTTCACCAACATAAGCAGCAACTATACGCACAGAATTCACCAGATGGAATATATAGGAACAGAATTGACTACATTTGTGGAAAGAGATAGTGGAAAACTCAATATCAAAAGTAAGTACAGTACCATGTGGTGATTGTGGATTAGACAATCAACTGCTCATATGGAGGTTCAAACAGAAACTAAGGAAAATTAGAACAAATGTATGAGAGTCAGGTCAAAGTATGACATTGAGTATATCCCATCTGAGTTCAGAGACCACCTCAAGAACAGATTTGATGTATTAGACACTAATGATCAAAGACCAGATAAGTTGTGGCATGACATCAAAGACATCACTCATGAGGAAAGCAAAAGGTTATTAAAATGACAGGAAAAAAAAAAAAGAAAAGACCAAATTACATGTGAAAAAAGACTCTGAAAATTGCCCTTGAATGTCAAGCAGCTAAAGTAAAAGGAAGACATGATGAAGTTAAGAAACTAAACAGAAGGTTTCAAAAGGCACTTGGAGAAGACAAAATCAAATGTTATAATGACATATTAAAAGAGCTGGAGATAGAAAACCAAAAGCAAAGAATATACTCTGTTTTTCTCAAGCTTAAATAATTGAATTTGAAAAAAGCCTCGAGTGGCAATAGTGAAGGATTCTACAGAGAAAATATTAAACAGCAGAGGAAACATCAAAAGAAGATGGAAGGAATACACAGAATCATTATACCAAAAAGAATTGGTGAATGACCAACCATTTCAAAAAATTGCATATGAACAGGAACCAATAGTACTGAAGAAAGAATTGGAAGCTTCCTTGAAAGAATTGTCCAAACACAAGGCTTCAGGAACTGATGGAAAACCAATTGAGATGTTTCAACAAACACAGGACTTAATGGGCTCACTTGCTTATGCCAAGAGATTTGGGAAAACAGCTACCTAGCCAACCAACTAGAAGATGTCCATATTTGTGCCTATTCCCAACAAAGAAGATCCAACCAAATGCAGGAGTTATTGAACAATATCAATATCTCACAAGTAAAATTTTACTAAAGATCATTCAAAAGTGACTGCAGCAGTGTATAGACAGGGAACTACCAGAAAATCAAGCCATATTGAGAAGAGAGTGTGGAACCTGGGATATCATTGCTGATGTCAGATGGATATTAGCCAAAAGCAGAGAATATTGGAAAGATGTCTATGTATGTTTTATTGGCTAGGCAAAGGCATTTGACTGTGTGGATCACAATAAATTGTGGATAACATTGTGAAGAATGGTAATATGAGAGTGTTGAATTGTGCTCATGAGGACTCTGCACACGACCAGGAGATAGTTGTTTGAATAGAACAAGGAAACACTGTCTGATTTAAAGTCAAGAAAGGTGTATATCAGGGCTATGTCCTTTCACCATACCTCTTCAATCTCTATGCTGAACAAATAATCTGAGAAACTAGACTTTATGAAGAAGAATGCAGCATCATGATTGCAGGAAGACTCATTAACAACCTGCATTATGTGGATGACACAACTCTACTTCCTGAAACTGAAGAATATTTGCAGGATTTGCTGATGAAAATCAAAGAAGATAACCTTCAGTATGGATTTGGCCTCAACATCAGGAAAACAAAGATCCTTATAACTGGATCTCTGTAAGCAACTTCCTGATAAATGGAGAAAAGATTGTTGTTGTCCAAGATTTTGCTTTACTTGGTTCTACAATCAATACCTGTAAAAGCAGCAATTAAGGAATCAAAAGATATATTGCATTGGGAAAAGATGTTGCAAAAGACCTCTTTAAAGTGTTGAAAAGTAAAGAGGTCACGTTGAAGACAAAGGTGTGCCTGACTCATGCCATGCCATTTTCAGTTGCATCATATGTTTATGAAACTGGACATTGATAAGGGAGACAGGAGAACTGATGCTTTTGAATTATGGTGCTGAAGGCAATATTGAATATGCCATGGACTGCCAAATGAACCAACAGATCCATCCTAGACAAAGTGCAACCAGAGTGCTCCTTGGAAATAATGATGGCTAGACTATGTCTTAGATATTTTGGACACGTTTTTAGAAGGGACTGATCCCTGGAGAAGAACATCATGTTTGACAGGTCAATGAATAAAAGGAAGACCCTCCAAAAGATGGGTTGACATAGTGGCTGCAATAGTGGGACTAAACATAAAAAGATCATGTGCCTGGCACAGTGTTGGGGATTGCTTCATTCTGTTGTACATAGGGTCAGTACAAGTTGGGCCTGACTCATTTCACCTAGCAATAACAATAACCTGGGACACTGCTGCTGGAGATGTATCCTGCCTACTTCTTCTCACTGTTCAGCTCTGCAATGTGGGACTATCTCACAATCTCCTCTGTGGTTTCTGTGCTTTTTTCAGACCTTTGTTCTTTGGAAAAGAGTCCACTCTCTCCTATTCTCCTATTCTACCCACCCGCTTTATTTATCACATCACATAGAGGCTGCTTTTAATGGGCCATCTTAAAGTAAAAGTCCTTGATTTGCATATATTGAACTATGCTTGCATCTATGGAAAGAAAGCAACTAGATCATACAATATGATCTTCTCAATGTGTGTTGAAGTTGATTTGCAAGTATTTTATTGAGAATATCTGCATACATGTTCATCTGGGAAATTTATCTGGAATTTCCTTTTTCTCATGTCCTTATTTGGTTTTGGTATCAGGATAATGGTGGCTTCATAGAATGAGTTTGAGAGTGTTCCTTCCCTTTCTATTTTATTGAATAGCTTAAAGAGTATCATGGTTAATTTTTTAAAGACAGATAGAACTTGGAAATTAATCCATCTGGTCCTGGGCTTTTCTTTGTTGGGAGGCTCTTTGTTATTACTTCAGTCTTTTGCTCATTATAAGTGTGTTTAAGTTGTTTATATGCTCTTCACTTAATTTTGTCAGGTAATATATGTCTAAGAATTTATCTACTTTATCTATATTTTCCAGGTTTTTAGAATATAAGTTTTCAAAGCATTTCTTAATGATTGTCTGGATTTATATGTATCTGTTGTAATGTTCCACTTTTACCTCCAGTTTTATTAATTTGGGTCTTCTCTCTTCCTTTTGGTTAGTTTGGCTAAGGTTGTTGATTTTGTTTCTCTTTTCAGAAAACAAACTGTTTTGTCAATTCTTTGTATTTTTCTTTTAATCTCCATTTCATTAATTTATGCCATGATCTTTATTCTTTCCATGTACTGACTTTTGGTATTGGTTGTTATTGTTTCTCTAAGACCTTGAGGTGAATCATTAAGTTTTACTTGACTCCTTTATGTCTTTTTCATGTAAGCATTCATAGGTATAAACTTTCCTCATAGAATTGCCTTTGATGTATCCCAAAGGTTCTGATAAGTTGTATTTTCGGTTTCATTTGGTCCTATGAATGTTTGGATTTCCTCTCTAATTTCTTCAATGACTCACTGATCATTTAAAAGTGTATTGTTCAACCTCCATGTATTTATACAGTTTATGTAATTTTTCTTGTTATTCATTTCTAGTTTTATTCTGTTATGATCTGGTAAATATAAGAAATTATTTCAATTTCTATATTTGTTAAGACTTATTTAATATCCTAATATGTGACATATTTTAGAGTATGTTCTATAGACAGTAGAATGTGTATTGTGAAGCTGTTGGATAAATATTTTATTGATGTCTATTAGGTCTGTTTGACCTATGGTATAGCTTAACTGAGGCTTCTTTGTTGGTTTTTTTTTTTTTTGTCTGGATGATTTATCTATTGATGAGAATGAGGTGTTCAATTTATCCACTATTATTTTATTTGGACCTATTTGTTCCCTTATGTCCAGTAATGTTTGTTTTATGAAACTGGGTGCACTGACATTTGTTGCATATATATTTATAATTTTTGCATCTTCATGATGAATTCCCTTTATTAATATGTTGTTGTTGTTGTTAGGTGCCATTGAGTCAGTATCCAACTCATAGCAACCCTCATAGGGTTTTCAATGGCTAACTGTTTCGGGATTGCCTTGGGAGTGGATTGCCAGGCCCTTCTCCCATTTTTGCGGTGCTGGGAATTGAACTCAGGACCTCAGAGACTGCAGCGCAGTGCTCTACCTACTGAGCTAAATCCCAGCCCTATTAATATGTAGTGATCTTCTTTATCTCTTCTGATTAATATTAGCTTGAAGTATACTTTGTCTGATATATAGATGGCTACTCCTGCTTTCTTTGGGTTCTACTTGTTTGGTATATTGATTTCTATCCCTTTACTTTCAGTCTATGTGTGTGATTGCCAGTGAGATGTATTTCCTGCAGACAAGAAACTGTGGGCTCTTTTTTAAAAATTCTAATTAGCTAGCATATACCTTTTAATTGGAGAGTTAAAACAATTTATATTTTGGGTTATTACTGATAAGAGTTTGCTGATTCTTGTCAATGTGTTGAGTGTTTTCCTTGTTGGTTTTCATACTGCCTGTTCTTTTCTTTCTCCTTTATTCATATTGAGGTTTGCTGTTTTACTGAATTAGATGTGATTGTTTCTTTCCTGGTTCTCATTTGTTCATCTGTTCCTTTCTAAAATTTATTCTTTCCTGTACTCTCATGATTGAGCATGTCTTTCTTCTTCCTCTGTGTGTAAGATTACTTTAAGTATCTTCTGTAAGGATGACTTGGTGGCCATTAATTGCTTTATTGTGTTCTTGTCTTAAGAGGTCTTTATTTCTCCATCATTTTTAAATGATAACTTTACTGAATATAATAGTCTTGGTTGGCAGTTATTTGCTTTTAAGGCTTGAAATATGTCATTCTAATCTTTTCTGACCCCCACATGTCTGTCAGTTTGCCGCACTGTGGGGGCTTGGGTGTTGTGATGAGGCTGAGAGCTATGCCACTGGTACCTCAGATATGAGCAAGGTTACCCATGGTGGACAGGTTTTCAGCTGAGCTTCCAGCCTAAGATAGACTAAGGAGTAGGACCTGGTGAACCACTCCCAAAACAACTAGCCATTGAAAACCCTATCGAAAGCAAAGAAACACTGTCAGATATAGCGTAGGAAAATGAGCCCCCCAGGTTGGAAGGCACTCAAAAGACTACTGGGGAAGAGTTGCCTCCTCAAAGTAGACCCTACCATGATGACGGAAATGGAGTAAAGCCCCAGGATGCTCAACTTGCTGATGTGGCAGGACTCAAAATGAGGAGAAACAACTGTAAACATCCATTAATAATTGGAACATGGAATGTATGTAGTATGAATCTAGGAAAATTAAAAATTGTTAAAAGAGAAATGGAGCGCATAAACATTGACATTCTAGGCATCAGTGAGCTAAAATGGACTGGCATAGGCCATTTTGAGTCAGACAATCATATGGTCTACTATGCTGGGAATGATAAACTAAAGAGAAATGGGGTTGCATTCATCATCAAAAAAGACATTTCAAGATGTGTCATGAAATACAATGTTGTCAGTGATAGCATAATATCCATATGCCTACAAGGAAGGCCAGTTAATATGACTATTATTCAAATTTATGCACCCACCATTAAGGCCACAAATGAAGAAAAGGAAGACTTCTATCAGCTTCTGCAATCTGAAATAGATCAAACGTGCAATCAAGACGTACTGATAATTACTGGTGACTGGAATGCAAAGGCTGGAAACAAAGAAGAAGGCTCAGTAGTTGGAAAATATGGTCTTGGTGACAGAAACGAAGCTGGAGATCGCATGATAGAATTTTGTCAGACCAATGACCTTTTCATTGCAAATACATTTTTTCAACATCATAAACAGAGATTATACACATGGACTTCACCAGATGGAACATATAGGAATCAAACTGACTACATATGTGCAAAGAGACGATGGAAAACTTTGTACAAAATGTCAAAACAAGACCAGGTGCTGACTGTGGATCAGACCATTCACTTCTCATATGCAAGTTCAAACTGAAGCTGAAGAAAATTAGAACAAGTACACAAGAGCCACAGTATGACCTTGAGTATATCCCACCTGAGTTCAGAGACCACCTCAAAAATAGGTTTAATGCATTAGACACAAATGATAGGAGACCAGAAGAGTTGTGGCATGACATAAAAGATATCATTCAAGAAGGAAGCAAAAAGTTCTTAAAAAGACAAGAAAAAAAGAAAAGACCAAATTACATGTCAAAAGAGACGATCGAAATTGCGCTTAAACATCAAGCAGCTAAAGTAAAAGGAAGACATGCTGAAGTTAAGGAACTAAACAGAAGATTTCAGAAGGCAGCTTGAGAAGACAAAAACAAATATTATAATGGCATGTGCAAGGAGCTGGAGGCAGAAAACCAAAAGGGAAGAACACACTCTCTGTTTCTCAACCTTAAGGAAGTGAAGAAAAAATTCAAGCCTCAAGTGGCAGTAGTGAAAGATTCTACAGGGAAAATATTAAATGATGCAGGAAATATCAAAAGAAGATGGGAAGAATACACAGAATCATTATACAAGAAAGAATTGGTAGATGACCCACCATTCCAAGAGGTTGCATATGAAGAGGAACCAATGGTGTTGAAGGATGAAGTGGAAGCTGCCTTGAAAGAACTGATGAAACACAAGGCTCCAGGAATTGATGGGATACCAACAGAGATGTTTCAACAAACAGATGCAGCACTGGAGGTGTTAACATGTTTGTACCAAGAGTTTTGGGAAACAGCTACTTGGCCAACTGACTGGAAGAGATCCACATTTGTGCCTATTCCCAAAATGGGGATCCAACTGAATGTGCAAACTATCGGACAAGATCATTAATATCACACGCCAGCAAAATTCTAGTAAAGATCATTCAGAAGCAACTGCAGCAGTGTATAGATAAGGAATTACTGGAAAATCAAGTGGGATTCAGAAGAGGGTGGGGAACCAGGGACATCATTGCTGATGTCAGGTGGGTATTAGCTGAAAGCAAAGAATATCAGAAAGATGTCTATCTATGTTTTATTGACTATGCAAAGGCAGTTCATTGTGTGGATCATAATAAATTATGGATAGCACTTCGGAAAATGGGAATACCAGAACACCTAATTGTGCTCATGAGAAATCTGTACATGAACCAGGAGGCAGTTGTTAGAATAGAACAAGGAAACACTGCATGGTTTAAAGGTGAGAAAGGTGTGTGTCAGGACTGTATACTTTCACCCAATCTCTTCAATTTATACGCTGAGCAAATAATCTGAGAATCTGGACTTTATGAGGAAGAACGTGGCATCAAGATTGGAGGAAGACTCATTAACAACCTGCGTTATGCAGATGACACAACTCTGCTTGCTGAAAGTGAAGAGGATTTATAACATTTACTGATGAAGATCAAAGATCATAGCCTTCAATATGGGTTATGACTAAACATCAACAAAACAAAAATCCTTACGACTGGGTCAGCACGCAACTTCACAATAAATGGAGAAACGATTGAGGTTGTTCAAGATTTTGCTTTGCTTGGCTCTGTAATCAACACCCGTGGAAGCAGCAGTCAAGAAATCAAAACATGCATTGCTCTAGGAAAAGCTGTGGCAAAAGATCTCTTTAGAGTATTGAAAAGCAAAGATGTCACATTGAAGACGAAGGTGCGTCTGACTCATGCCATGGTATTTTCAGTGGCATCATATGGTTGTGAAAGCTGGACATTGAAAAAGGGAGACAGAGAAAGAATTGATACTTTTGAATTGTGGGTGCTGGAGATGTCTATTGAATATAGCATTGACTGCCAGAAGAACCAACAAATCTGTCCTAGAAGAAGTGCAACCAGAGTGTTCCTTGGAAGCAAGAATGGCCAGACTGCATCTTACATATTTTGGACATGGAGTCAGGAGAGATCAATCCCTGGAGAAGGACATCATGTTTGGGAGAGTGGCAGGTCAATGCAAGAGAGGAAAACCCTCCACCAGATGGATTGACATAGTGTCTGCAACAATGGGTTTAAGCATAAATAAGATCATTTGCCTGGCACAGAATCGGGAAGTGTTTCGATCTGCTGTACATAGGGTTGCTATGAGTCAGACTCTAGTCGACGGCATCTAACAACAACAACAACAACCATCTTTTCTGAATTTTAGGGTTTGTGCTGAGAGTTCTGATGTTATTCTGATGGGTTTCCCTTTGTAAATGAGTTAGTTTATTCTCTTGTGGCTTTAATATGTTTCTTTTCCTGTAGTTTTTGCATTTTAAGTATAATGTATCATGAAGAGGTTCTTTTCTGGCATATCTATTTAGGATTCTAAAAATGCTTTTTGTGATTAATTTTCCCTAGATTTGAGAAGTTTTCTGCTATATAGGTTTTTCTATGCCTTTAGTTTTTATCTGTTTTTTCTTCTACCCCCTGGATTATTAGGTTTAGTTTCTTAATCATGTCCCAGAGCTCTTGGAGCTTTGTAGTCATTTTCCTTCCTTCCTTCTTCCTTCCTTGCTTTTTCCCTCCCTCCTTCCCTCTCTCTTTCTCTCTCTCTCTTCCTTCCTTTCCTCCCTCCTTCTCACCCTTTCTCCCTCTCTCCCTTCCTTTCCTTCCCTTCCCTTCCTTCCTTTCTTCCCTCCCTCCCTCCTTCTCTCTTTCTTTCCTTCTCTCTCTCTCTCTCTCTCTCTCTCTCTCTCTATCTCTATCTCTCCCTTTCTTTCTTTTCTTCTTTATAGATGCCTGAATATAGTATTTCCTCAACCTGGTCTTCCATCTCTTACATTCTTTCTTGTTTGATTTAGTCTGCTGGTGATGACTTCCACTGATATATACTGATATATATATACTGATATATGTATATATATATATATATATATATATATATATATATATATACTGATATATATATGCTGATATATATATATACTGATATATATATATAATATACTGATATATATATATCAATATATATAACTTAGTGAGTTATTCATTTCTAACATGTCTGTTTGTTGTTTTCAAAATCCCAATTTCTTGCTGAATTTCTCATTCATGTTGCTAACTTTGTTTTCTACATGGGTGACTTTCTTATCTAGGCCCTGAATTGATTTCCTTACTTCATTCATCTGGTTGATTGTATCCTCCTTGAAGTTACTGATCATTTTTACAAGTACTTTTCCTTCTTAGTTCAACATCTCAATTATTTCAACATCTTTGGATTCAGTAATTGAAGAGTTATGGTGTTTTAGAAAAAGACATACTGCCTTGCTTTTCCATTTTTTCTTGTGTTTCTGTTTTGTGATTTGCACATCTGTTGGGATGGGTATCTCTCTAAGTTGTATTTGGGGATTTTCTTGGTGAGCAGCTTTCTTTTGAGAATTCAATCCTCAGTACCACTCAGAAACGAAAAGATAAATCACTGTAGCAACTGCTATACCAGACCAAATAAGTTATGGAAATGCAATAAAAATAAACTAAAGCCACCAGTGATCCTAGAACATTAAATGCCAGCAATAATATAGGGTGAACTATGAAGTTAAAAATTATTTAGGTAAAGTAAAAATAATAATTGTATGAAACAAAAGAAGGAGGCAGAAAAAGGGGAAAAAGAAAGAAGCAGCAAGGTTAAATAAAAAGAAAAAGAAGAGGCTGGGTATGGTGGCACATGCTTATACTCCCAGCGATTCGGGAGGCAGAGGCAGGAAAATCACAGGTTTGAGGATAGAGACAGCCTGCATGACATAGTCAGACCTTATCTCAAGATAAAAGTTTTTTAAAAATGGACTGGGGGTGCAGCCCAGTGGTACAGCACTTGTATGTCCAAGGCCCTGGGTTGGATCCCAAAGTACCCCCAAAAAAGAAGGAGGATGAGAAAGTTAGGAAAAGGGAGAGAAAAGAGCAAGACATAGAAACAAATCTGATTGCACAATAAAGCAAAAAATATGTAAATAAAATTAGATAAACATAAAAAGGAATATAAAATAAAGGGCCTTAGATTTCTTTTAAGAAATAAAACGAGGTAAAAATAACATTAGAAGTATAGTAAGTAGTAAAAGAGAGAAAAACACTTGCTAAAAGAAAAAAAATGGCATTAGAAAAAAGAGAAAAAGTTAAAAAAAGAAAAAGATAAAAATGACATCAGAGCAGCTTCTTTGTGTGTCCTCTAATATTAGGGTCTACCATGTGGAGCTGGGGGCTGGGATTTAGCTCAGTTGGTAGAGCGCTGCTCTGCAGTCTCTGAGGTCCCAAGTTCGATTCCCAGCACGGCAAAAATGGGAGAAGGACGTGGCAACCCACACCCAAGGCAATCCCCAAATAGTCTGCCATTGAAAACCCTATGAGGGTTGCTATGAGTCAGTCACGACTCAACGGCACCTAACAACAACAACAACATGTGGAGCTGGTGGTCAGTTCAACTTGGAGTCTCTTATCTTTTCTACCATATGTATAGCTGCTGAGGTGGGACCAGTCAAGGGCAAATGTCAAGTTAGGCTGCCTTCACTACAGGATCTTCCCTTCTTTGTGTATCTGGATCCTTAATGGGCTATACTTAGCTTTGTGGCTTGTGGGCCAGGCAAGTTCTTACACATGCCAGAAACTCCTTAGTTTGTACCCCTTGGGTTGACTAATGTCCAAGTAAAGGGATATCTCCAGAGTGCATTGAGGAGTAGCAGAAGCAAATAGGGCACTAAGGTCTATACTGGATGACCCATTCCATTGCTTTCATATCCTGTCCAATATTGAACACTGAGGGTGGGAGGAGACTGCAGAGATCAATTACTCTGCTATCATTGAGCTTCAGGGTTCTAAGTTGTATAGGTAGTGAACTGCATAGCAGATATCTGGCACCAGAAGTGGTGAGCTTGGCCCAGGGTTTTCAGTCACCACAGTTCCCTCAGGTGATGGGGTTGTCTCCTTCCTCAAGAGAGTGGGCCTGTCATTTACCTTGTTAGAGCCTCTTGCTGCCTGAAATTTTCTCTCTTTACAACTGCCTGCTGCAGTCCTTTCCCACCAAGGGGTTGTAGCATATTCCCCCATGGGTCTCTGATCCATGATTCCTCCTTCTTTCTGACCCCTGGAATAGCTCAGTCTCATACAGTGGGTTCTCTCTCAAGTGCCCACTTACAGCCCTCTGAGAGTTATGGAGCATAACAAAATGGATCTCTTCTCCAGTGCTGACCCTTCAGGCAGGAAGAACCACTATCTTATTAAATGCTTCAACTGGACCCAAGGATTGCAAAGACTATAGGCTTGTCCTGTGGGTAGGGCTGCCAGTTTCTTCATCAGGGCTGTCTGGCTTGCCTTTTGGATAAGGCTTGTGTTTTCTCTCCCCTGCCAGGGATCCATTTGCTGGAGAAGTGTTCTGCTCACATCTTCTCACTGTGTAACCCTTCTGTTTTCTGTGCTTTGAACCTGTCATTCCTTTGTGACTTCTACACACTTCAAGAGTTTCTCTTTGGAATTGTTGTTATTGTTAGGTGCCATCGAGTCGGTGTCCAACTCATAGTGACTCTACGTACAACAGATGAAAGACGATTGTCAGTTCCTCTCTGCTATTCACAGAGTATTCTTTTTTTGAGATATTTAACCAACTTTTTTTTTCTCAGTTTATTAGTAAAGGATGATGGGGGTATACAGTAATACAACAATGGGTTTTTCCATTGTGGCTCCTTTATATCACTTCTAGCAATACTTTTATTGACCCACAAAGTTTATGGAGCCTTATGGCTAGTTTGCAGTTAAACTCTGATACTTATTTGGGTTATCTTTCCTTATTTTCCTAACATACTCATGAAGTTGTGCTGTTTACATTGAGATTAACCTCTCCCCCTTCATCCCTCCACATTGATGCTCCTCTCCAACCTATCTTCTCTAATCTTTGCCTCCCTGTGCTAGATCCCTCCCTCCTTCTTTCCACGCCTTAAATTGTTCCTTCATGGGCTGGGATTTAGCTCAGTTGGTAGAGCGCTGCGCTGCAGTCTCTGAGGTCCCGAGTTCAATTCCCAGCACCTCAAAAATGGGAGAAGCACCTGGCAATCCACTCCCAAGGCAATCCCAAAACAGTTAGCCATTGAAAACCCTATGAGGGTCGCTATGAGTCAGATACCGACTCGACGGCACCTAACAACAACAACAATGCTAAGTTCAAATGTGCATTTTTTATATTTCAATTTCCATAGGGTTTTCAATGGCTGGTTGTTTTTTTGGAGTGGGTTTCCAGGTCCTTCTCCCAAGCCTACAGCATCTGGTGTTCCCAGGCGGTCTCCTATCCAAGTACTGACCAGCCCCAACCCTGCTTAGCTTCTAAGATCTGATGGGATTGGACACCACAGTGGTGCAGCTGCAGGCGTCTTTGGAACAGAGTCTTTCTTTTCTTATCCCAACTCTTTTTCTTCACTGTGTCACATGGAGGCAGTTTCTAATCTGCCATTTTACCCTTGAAATCTTGTTCTTTTAAAAAATTATCTTGAGTTATTGATCTTCCAAAGTTGCTTTAAAATTATTTCTCTCATTTTCTTTATCAGGCATTGAGTTCAAGACCAAGTCTAAACACTTTGATATGTCCACCTGAAGGCATTAGTCTTGTTATCACCTACTTAGTCTAAGCCTCTATTTTCTCATCTGCAAAATGAATGTAATAATAGTTCTTTTTCTCATTGGGTTGTCTGAGAATTAGATGAGATAATTTATGTTGAAAAGTTAGTACTGGGAGATAGATGTAGTAAGGGCTTAATAGATGGTAGCTGTTTAATATTATTTTATTGCTGGTATTTCTGCCGCTGATTTAGGTTGAGTATTGAAATACTTTTTTTTTCTTCAGTCTGGTGATACTGATTATTCTTGGAATTAGTGCTCCCTCTTGGCACTAGTCAAGAGTTTTCATTTCTCTTGTGGTTCATTGACCACATGCTCAGTGATCCCAGGGGTAACATTGATACCTGCCTTTAGAAGAATAAAGCTGATGGCTTTTCAGTGTCTAGTAATAAGAGTCCTATACAGGACAGGAGCAGTGACAACCCCTTATACCAACATGATCAGTCTACAGCCTTCTCTTTTCTTATCATTCCTCCCTTCTCTGAATAAGCAAAGTGGTTTTTTAGCTCTTCCCTACCAATTTCTCAATTCTTCATCTGATACCATGATGTAGTAGGTGAGTTTAAGAGCACTGGTGGTGGTAGAAAGAGGGACTGGCAGGAGTGTGTGTGTGTCTGTGTGTGTGTGTGTGTGTCTGTGTGTGTGCGTGTGTGTGTATGTGTGTGTTTTAGGAGTACACATAAGGGACAAAGACTGAGAAAGGAAATGGATATGTGGGAAAAAGACAAGGGTCAATGGGACAGAGGATGAGAGAGGGATTATAGCATGAGAGAACACAGTAGAACATGTAGACACTGGGAGAGTCATCAATAGAAGTAGGTAGAGAGAGAACTGGAAGTGAAGGCAGGGGACAGGAAAAGAACTAGGAGAACATGGGGAAAGAGTGACTTTTTATTTAAGGGATATTCATAGAGCTATAGGAATCAGACTGTACCAGGAAGGGAATATCAGTGGGGAATATTCATAAAAATGGCCTATATTTTGATCACCATCTTGTTTTGGTAAAACAAGTTAAGCTACTGGAGAGAAAGATTAATTCACTAATTCTTTGGCCTATTTGTTCAAATATTTCTTAAATGCCTACGGTGTGCCACACTCTCTGCTTAGTACTATGAAGTTCTCAGTCCCAACATGAAAAAGACTCATGAAAACATTTTTTTGTTTTTTATATTCTGGGAGACAGATGTATCTAAACTTGAAAAATCCTCCTCATTCTGTTTCCTGCCCTGCAAAATAGATATAGATGTTTGAATAGGAAAAGGTTTGTGCATGGAGTTGGGGTTCTCTACATTTCATCTGTATATCACAAGAATGTAGCAGCTGATTTTACACATGACGCTACCATATAAAATCCCCAAAATGTTTATAGGGAGTAAAACAAATGGGTAGGTGGGCATTTTTCTTGAAATATTTATTCATTAAAAAACATGAGTCATGATGATTATCAGAGGCTGGGAGAGTAGGGATAAGAAAGATGTTGATCAGAGCATATAACTTCAATTAGGCAGGAGAAATTAATTCAAGGGATCTATTTTTTATCATAGTGACTATAATTAATAACTATATTGTATACTTAAAGTTGATATAGGGGCTGGGATTTAGCTCAGTTGGTAGAGCGCCACTCTTCAGTCTCTGAGGTCAGGAGTTCAATTCCCAGCACCGCAAAAAATGGGAGAAGGGCATGGCAATCCACTCCCAAGGTAATCCCAAAATAATCAGCCATTGAAAACCCTAAAAGGGTCGCTATGAGTCGGACACAACTCGACGGCATCTAACAACAACAACAACAAAGTTGTTATGAGAGTAGATTTTAAATGTTCTTATCACATAAAGTGATGAGTATATTAAGTAAAACTCATGTTAATTGTTTAGCCACACCACAGTGTATTAGACATATATAAAAATATTATACTGCTGGGTGCAGTGGCGCCCGCCTGTAATCCCAGTAGTCCGGGAGGCAGAGGCAGGAGGATCGCAAATTTGACACCGGATGCAGTCTGTGTAACTTATTGAGACCCTGTCTGAAAAAGTAAACAAATGGGCTGAGAGTGCAACCCAGTGGTCCAGCACTTGCAGAGCATGCAAGCGCAAGGCCCTGGGTTCAATCCCCAGTACCAAAAAAAAAAAAAAAAAAAAAAAAAAAAAAAAAAAAAAAAAAAAAAAAAAAAAAAAAAAAAAAAAAAAAAAATTATACTACCTTAATATGAACAACTTTTATTTATTAATTAGAATAATTTTAAAAGACACGATTGACTATTAAGGGCATGCCAGTACCTTTGTAGCATAGATAAAACTGGCTTTAGATTATGAAAATATTTTACATGCTATAAAATACCTGTGAGAGTGAGGCATAAATCTGAACTTGCTTCAACATATTAAAAGTTAGACCATTTACAAATTTTAATGTCATGTTATATACATGTATGGTAATATTTCTTATGAAATATCACACAATAAATCCTGCCAAAAATTGTGCTGCAAGTAGACCACCCTTACACCCTAGACAGGGGAGAGTAGTTGTTTTATCTATTAAGTATAAGCCTTCAGCATGTAGACCCTGTATTTTGAAGAAACTGAGTGGTAAAAATACTTGAGATCTTAAACACATGTACAAGGAAAATGTGAAAGTGAAATTAATATTTGTATAAATAAATATCTAGGTAATGCAATTAGGCAAAAAATAAACTTCTTTATAGATATGGAGCAATTATATCTGATAGGGGTTTGACTCGGTTGATAGAGTGCTGCTCTGCATTCTCTGAGGTTCTCTGTTCAATCCCCAGCACTACAAAAATGGGAGAAAGACCTGGCAGACCACTCCCAAAATAATTTCAAAACAATTAGCTACTGAAAACCTTATTAATGGCAGAGAAACAACGACATAGGGCTTGGTATGGCACAGTGTCATGGAGTGTTTTATTATGTGTAGATAGGGTCACTATGCGTTGGACAAGACGGCACCTAACAACAACAACAACAATGGTTTGAGGGTACATTTTAATATATTGTTATGATACTAAGAGAGACTTCCTAATTAAGATTAAATAGAAACATTAAAATATCTTTATATAACTCCCTAAAAATGAAATGGGCATTACCATAAACTACAGCTGAGTAGGACTTACAGGTAGAAGATATTGAGAAGACAAAGGGAGAACAGAGACTGGTCAGGGGCTGCAGAGAAGAAATGGCTGTTTTTTCCTTATTCTGCAATGAATGTTCCCTGTGGTTCCCACTCCAGCTTCCTTAATTGTAGATCTGGAGCTGTTCCTGTCACTCCATTGTTTCCCTGGTGCTTCTGTAAATGACAGACGTAATTTTTCTTTCTTTGTGCTGAGAGATATGAGTTTTTTTCAGCATATTTGAAGGAAGTCTGTTAGGTAGCTCTGAGCCAAACTAAGTTCATCACTGGTGGATCTGCCTAGCACACCACCTAAAGCCCAGGTGTGGGATTTCAGATACCAGAGACATCATTTCACAGGCTAGTCTTCTCTCTTTGAGTACTTTTATCATTTCTTTCCCTCTTCTTTCCTCTTTGGAGAGGAGTATCCTTTGGTTATATTTAGGTGAAGAACAGGACTTTAATATGGCTAAATATTCATTAATGTATTTTCCCTACTGGGAAAAATACAATAGGATGATGACCAAGCAACTAGATAATGATGATGATGACGATGATGATGATGATGATGATGATGATAAAAATAATAACCTACTTATTTCTGAGTACTCTATATGGGCCTGCGGCCATACCACTGTAACACCTGATCCTGTCAGATCTTGGAAGTTAAGCAGGGTCAGGCCTGGTTATTACTTTGATGGGAGACCAGCTGAGAACACCAGGTATTGCAGGCTTGGGAGAAGAACCCAGCAACCCACTCCCAAAAAACCGTCAGCCATTGAAAACCCTATGATTAGCAGAGAAGCACTAACAATAGTGTTTCACCTGTTGTATGTAGGGTGGCTATGAGTCAGACACCAACTTGGACACCTAACAGCATCAATAACTGCAATCTATATGGATTAACTCTCTTAATCATCACAATTATCTTGTGAGGTTTATTATTTTGTATATCATACATATGAAAAAATGGAGGCATACAGAAGTAAAGTGACATGCTTGAGTTCATCTAACTAGTCAGGAATGAACTGAGAAATGACCTCAGGAAGTCTAGCTCCATAAGTAAATGTTTCCACTTTCTGCACTGTGTTCTCTCCCATTCACCATGTCTCCTGACCTCTTCTCTTTCATTCTGGGTCTTTTTGTCACTCTGATGGATATTCTCTTAGAACTCTGGGATTTATTTTCTGTGAGACTTCGGATATGCTTCTTTGTGCCTGTGTATTTCTTTTCTTCTCACCCATGACTTGTTCTTACATGAGCCTAAAACCCTTCAGAGGTGTTTGGTATAGAAGCAGCAGGGGCTGGAGCCCTCAGAAGGCATTGAGTGAAATCAAAGTCTTCCCACAGACAGTAATCTCCTTTTCAGAAATTCTTCATTAGCAGCTATCCAGGTCTCACTGCCCTTCTCCCTACTCAGCCTTTGGGATCTTACTATTGGGTTGATAGGATATCATTAGAGTTGTAAGCAGGAATTTTGTTTATGAGGACTTATATTAAGTGTACTATTTTCCTTAGAACGTATATATTAATAACTACTGTATTTTGAGAAGTAGTGAGAAAATAAATGTCCAATAAATTTCCTTCTAAGGCAAATGATTTGTTTTGTAGTGAGGATTTTAAGGTCAGTGCTTTAAAATAGAGACAGAGCAATGCTAATAATGTTCCTTCCTCTTTGTACTTATCCCAGAAAACCTCAGTTTCTCCTCTAAATAGAAGTTGAACAAATATTTAAAATATACTGGCTTGGAGGGTATCAAATTATCAGCCTGCCTGGGACCTTTACTTGTTGGAATCTGGCCTTGTTCCCATTGTTTCTACCTGGATTCCCATTGCTTTCTTCTTGTAGTCCATCATACTCTGAGCAAGTGCATTGTTATAGAGGTAGGGAGATGGACTCATGAATTGAGCATTTTCATTCCTTTGTATGAATTCTTCCCTGGGGCTCTGTGATAAATCAGAAGGTCCAGCTAGTATTTATTTGATATCTTTATGTTCTGATTCTTTATTTTCTCTCTGTATAATCTCTCTTTTTCTTTCTTTCTTTCTTTTTGGCGGTACTTGAGGTTGAACCCAGGGCTTCACACTTGCATGCTTTTCAAGAGCTGGACCACTGAGCTGCATCCCCAGCCCCCCCCCCTTTTTTTTCTTTTTTTTTTACTGTTTTGAGACAGGGTCTCGCCAAATTACGCAGACTGCCTGTGGCTTGCCATCCTGGCTTGCGATCCTGCCTCCGTCTCCCGAGACACTGGGATTACAGGCGTGCGCCACCACACCGGGCTTCTATAATCTCTTTTCTTTATGCTTCCTTTTAGATTCTTAATCACTAATCCTTTCCTTAGTCCTAATATCTTACAGATAGCTTCAGAAGGAAACAATTATTACATGAGTGGTGGGAAAGCTAAGACAAAAAGTGTTCTTTTCTTAACACATTTTAGCAGTGAGGAAACCTGACTCTTTGTGAGGGTTAGGAAACAAGTGGAGTGGTAAGGAGGGCTGTATTAGTGGAGCTAGTAGAAGGTGGGAGGAGCAGAATGGGTTGATTTCTTTTCTCAGAATTATTTCCCTGGGTGTGGGGCCTCAGAGCTTCTATGAGTACAAAGATGTAGACATGATCAAGAACCAGCTGTGTGGAACTGTCTGAGAAGGAACCTGAGAAGTTCATGAGGACGTTGATGAAAATTTCCCCTTTTGGTTTCATTGGATGCTTCATTGTTCACTGTCTTTAAGGAAGGTGTGAATCTGGGTCAGAGAGGATAAATATATCACTTAGGCTCCTTCCAAATTTCCACTTGGTACTCCATTTCCATGCATAGGGAGCCACAACTGCAAGTGTTCTGAGAAATTTCCAGGTAATAGCCAGTTAAACATAATATGATTAAATATAATCAAGTTAAAAAATAGTTTAATAGGTATTCAGGAAGGAGATATACTATTATGAACACATTACCAAGTAGTGGGTCTTAAGGAAGCATTTTAACGTTAAAAGTCAGGTAAATGAAAGTGGAAGAGGAGAGAAATTCAGGCCAACACAGAAAGAGTGAAATCTTGGAAAAAGGGACGTGTAAAACATGGGTAGGAGGCAAATAATACCAATGTGCAAATGGTAGAATGAATGCTAGAAATGTAGGACAGGGCCATATTCTGGGGGCAGAGTGATTAGAGGCAGATATAGCTCTCTATTGGTTATTGAAGCAGTATTCCCACAGAAGCTCTGTATGCAAAGAAGGTACCAAGGGCCAGAAGCCATTCCTACATCCTAGTAAACTTTCTCTAGGAGAAATTTTCCTGGGGACTCCAGTAGTTTAGAAATCCATAATATCTTTTGTGATATCTATACATATTCAGAAGTGTTTTTTTTCCTGTCACTTTCAGCAGACTCATCAGCACTGTGCTGCACATCATGACTGCCACCAATGATACTACCTTCCACCCTGCAGTGTTTGTCTTACTTGGCATCCCTGGATTGGAGGCTTATCACATTTGGTTGTCTATACCCCTTTTTCTCATGTATGTTACTGCAGTCCTGGGCAATAGCACCCTGATAGTGGTCATCATCACAGAGCATAACCTTCATGAGCCCATGTATTTCTTCCTCTCTATGTTGGCCATAACAGACATCCTTCTGTCTACCACTACTGTGCCCAAAGCCCTTGCCATCTTTTGGCTCCATGCCCATGACATTGCCTTTGATGCCTGTGTCACCCAAGTCTTCTTTGTCCACACAATGTTTGTGGGGGAGTCAGCCATCCTGTTAGCCATGGCTTTTGATCGCTTTGTGGCCATTTGTGCCCCTCTGAGGTATAGAGCAGTGCTAACATGGCCTATTGTGGGAAGGATTGCTGTGGCCATTGTCATCCGAAGCTTCTGTATCATCTTTCCAGTGATCTTCTTGCTGAAGCGGCTGCCATTCTGTCAAACCAACGTTGTCCCCCATTCTTACTGTGAGCATATTGGAGTTGCCCGCTTAGCCTGTGCTGACATCACTGTTAACATCTGGTATGGCTTCTCAGTGCCCATTGTCATGGTCATCTTGGACGTGATCCTTATTGCTGTGTCTTACTCACTGATCCTACAAGCAGTGTTTCGTTTGCCCTCTCAGGATGCTCGGCACAAGGCCCTTAGCACATGTGGGTCCCACCTCTGTGTCATTCTCATGTTTTATGTCCCATCCTTCTTTACCTTACTGACACACCGCTTTGGGCATAACATTCCCCGACATGTCCATATCCTGCTGGCCAATCTTTATGTGGTGGTTCCCCCAATGCTCAATCCCATTGTGTATGGTGTGAAGACTAAGCAGATCCAGGAGGGTGTAGCCCACTGGTTCTCTGACATCAAGACTTGGTGGTGTTCATCCCCTCTGGGCTGATGGATCTCCATGAATTTTCATGTTCAGCTTCATCCCAGAAGTTAGATGTGGAATACACAGATTTTCTGGACTAAGAGGCCTCCCCCTCCTTCTACTTCATCCTTCTCCTCTTCCTGAGTTTCTCTTTTCTCTTCTAACTCTTCCTCTTTGCTTCCTTTTCCTTCTTTGTTTTCTCTACCTGTTTCATACATTTCTCCCCACAACCCAGAAATGACATTAAATGTACATGTCTCTGAAGTGAGCATTGATATCTTCAGGTAGACTAGATGTACTCTAAAAGCTTGTGGAACTGAATATCACATGGATCAAGGTTATAAACAAATAAAATAATTTTGTATTTAACATCTAAAGGTATTCTTTTTTAGAAAAAACAAATGTACATTGATTCTTTATACAGAATGAAAGTAGCTCTCTACTGCCTTCTACAATGGCAGGTATTTTAAAAAACAGCCATGCATGCCCTTTACCCATCTGGAAATCTCATTCTTCAAATTTCAGTTAAGAAACTGCCTTCTCTGTGAAGTTTTTCCTATTTTTTCCAAGCAAACTAAGGCTTCTGTCTTTGCATGTCTAGTGCATTTTATACAAGTCTCTAAATGTGCACAATGGGTTGTAGTGAGCTGTTCATTTATTTGTAACCCTAACTGACTGTAAATTCCTTGAAATCAGAAGAGTATGTATCATTCATTTTTGTATCTTTAATACATTAAAAATTTCTAGCACACAATAAATGCTTGAAAAATTAATGATAGTACAGTAACTTTCCTGAACTCAAAACATGCATCTCCTGATATGCTGAAATGACCAGCTCAATTAGTTGACAAAACCAATGATGAGTAGTAACCCAGGTCCTAGTGAAGGCAATTTACTATAATGGAGTGAAATAAGTTACTGAAATGTGGTACTTCCCACAGATTTGCTGTAACTCAGAGACCAGGAAATAGACAAAGTGGGAGGAAGTAGGGTACTCTTGATTCTCTCTTTTACTCAGCTTTTGACCAGCCTCAGTATTAGAAATTATAGCATATTGCTCATGGCTAGGTTAGTAAAATTGGGGTACTCTCGTGGTGGTCTCAGTTTTGGCACTCATTCTTTCAAGCTTTTTTAGAAAACGTCATATGAACTCGTTTCTTCAGCCACCACTTATATTAATGAATTTTGATTCCATCTCTCTCGTCCACAGCTATCTTTTGAGTTTGAGACATAAATCCTCCTATTACCTGGTTGTCCCTGGGACATAGAACTACCACTCAAGCCAACTTTTCTTCCTTTGTTCTTTTTCAAGTTATCCATTGGGGCTTCCATTGATGATACCACTAAATAGTTATTTGGGTGTTATCTGGAGTCATATCAAGATTTAAGTTTTGTTCTCATTGTTTTCTGGCTATGTGAACTTGTAAAATTAATTTAACACTTTAGTTCTCAGTTTTTCATCTGTAAATTGGGTACCTTATAGGGTATCTTCATAAAGTTGTTGAGAAGGTTAAATGAACTAAGTCATATGTCACTTAATATAATCTTTTGCTTATAATATATAAGAAATATTTTATTAATACTAAATTTTGGGTATTGTTAGTCCTTTTAACACTGCATGTGCCAATTACTTATAACCTTTATCATATTTTACCTCAGACATTGAATTTTCCTTCTTTCCTTTATTTGTATTTATTTATTTATTTATTATTTATTTATTTTCTTGGTATACTGTGGATTGAACACAGGACGTTGTTCATGTAAGGCAAGTGCTCTCTCACTGAGCAACACTTCCAACCAATTTTTTATTTCTTGAGACAGAGTTTTGTTAAGTTGTGCAGCCTGTCTCTGGAATTGACCTAATTATCCTGCTGCCTCCTGAATTGCTACATTACAGTCATGCTCCATGCTGCCTGGATTTGCATTAGTTTCTTACCTGATTTCAGTGTTTTTAATCTTTTATACTTTAACCTAAACTAAAAGTAACCCTATGTTAAGCATTATAAAAGGAAGAAAAAAAATCAAGCTACCTTTTGTAAAATACTCTGGGGGATTACTTAGTACTTCTAGAGTGTTTCTATAGAATATTCAGTACAAGTTATTGTTGTTAGGTGCCACTGAGTCAGGTCTGACTCATAGCAACCCAATGTCCAACAGAATGAAATACTCCCCAATTCTGTGCTAGCCACTGTGTTAACCCATCTAGTTGAGGGTCTTCCTTTTTTTACTGACTATCACTCTTCAAACATGATGTCCTTCTACAGGGATTAGTCCCTCCTGACAATATGTCCAAAATATGTAAGACACAGACTAGCCATACTTGCTTCCAAGGAATACTCTGGCTGTACTTCTTCTAGGACATATTTGTTTTTTTTTGTTTGTTTTTTTTTTTTTTTTTGGCAGTCCATGGTATATTTAATAATCATCTCCAGCACCGTAATTCAAAAGCATCAGGTATTCTCCTGTCTCCCTTGTTCAATGTCCACCTTTCACAACTATATGATATGACTGAAAATACCATGACATGAATCAGGCACACCTTTGTCTTCAATGTGATCTCTTTACACTTCAATACTTTAAAGAGATCTTTTGCCACAGCTTTCCCCAAAACAATGTGTCTCTTGATTTCTTGAATGCTGCTTCCACAGGTGTTGATTGTAGAACCAAGTAAAGCAAAATCATGGACAACCTCTATCTTTTCTCCATTTATTGTGAAATTGCATACTGACCCAGTTGTAAGGATTTTTGTTTTGTTGATGTTGAGGCCCAATCCATACTGAAGGCCATGTTCTTTGATCTTCATCAGTAAATGTTTCAAATCCTCTTCAATTTCAGCAAGTAGACTTGTGTCATCTGCATAATGCAAGTTGTTAATGAGTCTTCTTCCAATGCTGTTGCTGTGTTTTTCTTTATAAAGTCCAACTTCTGCCGGGCGCGGTGGCGCACGCCTATAATCCCAGTGGCTTGGGAGGCGGAGGCGGGAGGATCGCAAGTTTGAGACCAGAGGCAGTCTGCGTAACTTAGCGAGACCCAGTCTCAAACCAGCACTTGCAGAGCATGCAAGCGCCAGGCCCTGGGTCTAACATCCCAGGCCCGCAAAAAAAAAAAAAAAAAAAAAAAAAAAAAAAATCCAACTTCTCAGATTATTTGCTCAGGGTAGACAATGAAGAGGTATAGTGATAGGATACAGCCCTGAAACACCCCTTTCTTGACTTTAACCAGGGAGTGTCTCCTTTTCTGTTTGAATGACTGCATCTTAATCTATGTACAGATTCCTCATGAGTACAATTAAGTGCTCTGGGATTTCCATTCTTTGAAATGTTATCCATAATTTATTGTGATCTACAGAGTCAAATGTCTTTACCTAATCAATAAATCATAGATAGACCTCTTTCTGGTATTCTCTGCTTTTGGCTAATATCCATCTGACATCTGCAATGATGTCCCTGGTCCTGTAGTCTCTTCTGAATCTAGTGTGATTTTTCTGGCTATTCCATGTCTATATACTGCTACAGTCACTTTTGAATGATCTTTGGCAAAATTTTACTTATATGTGATATTAATGATATTATTTGGTAATTTCTACAGTCAGTAGATCTTCTTTCCTGGGAATAGGCACAAATATGGATCTCTTCAGTCATTTGGCCAGATAGCTGTTTTCTAAATCTCTTGGCATAAGCCAGTTAGCACTTCCGGTTCTGCATCTGTTCCTTGAAGCACTTCAGTTGGTATTTCATCAATTCCTGGAGGCTGTGTTTCACCAGTTCCTTCCAGGCAGCTTCCACTTGTCCCTTTAGCAACATTGGTTCCTGATCATATGCAGCCTCTTGACATGTTTGGTTATCCACTAATTCTTTTCTGTATAATGACTCTGTGTATTCTTTCCATCTTCTTTTGATATTTCCTGCATCGCTTAATATTTTCCCTGTAGAATCCTTCACTATTGCCACTTGAGGCTTGAATTTTTCTTCAACTCCTTAAGCTTGAGAAAAACAGAGTATGTTCTTTGCTTTTGATTTTCTATCTCCAGCTCTTCCAACATTTTATTATAATATTTGGTTTTGTCTTCTTGTGCTGCTCTTTGACATCTTCTGTTTAGTTCCTTAATTTCATCATGTCTTCCTTTTACTTTAGCTGCTTGACATTCAAGGGCAATTTTCAGAATCTCTTTTGACATGTAATTTGGTCTTTTCTTTTTTTCCCTGTCTTTTTAATAACCTTTTGCTTTCTTCATGAATGAGATCTTTGATGTCATATCACAACTCATCTGGTCTTCTGTCTTTAGTGTCTAACACTTCAAACCTGTTCTTGAGGTAATCTCTGAACTCTGGTGAGATCTACTCAAGGTCACACACCAGCTTTCATACATTTGTTCTAATTTTCTTCAGTTTTAGTTTGAACCTACAGGTGAGAAGCTGATGGTCTGATCCACAATCAACATCTGGTCTTGTACTGACAGTTGAGATTGAGATTTTCCATTGTCTCTTTCCACAAATGTATTCAATTTGGGGTTCCTATATGTTCCATTTGGTATATATCAGATATCAATGAATTTTTTATTTAAAATGTTCTGTGGTTAAATATGGGGCTAGGATTTAGCTCAGTTGGTAGAGCACCGCTCTGCAGTCTCTGAGATCCCTGGTTTGATTCCCAGCACTGCAAAAATGGGAGAAGGACATGGCAATCCACTTCCAAGGCAATTCCCCAAAACAAGCAGCCATTGAAGACTCTATGAGGGTCACTATGAGTTGGACATGACTTGACAGCACCTAACAACAACAACAACAACAACAACAACAACCACAACAACAATGGTTAAATAAGTGTGGAAAACACTGACATTCTGTCAGTCATGTACATTGCTAAGAGAAAGAGTCTGTAGTGTTTCCCACATTTCTATGACTATAGATGTGATGATTAATCTTGATTTTCAACTTGATTAGATTGAGAGATACCTAGAAGATCACTGAAGCACATTTCTTGGTTTGTCTGTGAAGACATTTCCAGACGTATATTGACTAAAGGAAGAAGACCCACTCTGAATGTGGGTGGCTTCATCCCTATAGGGTGGGGTCCCAGATGGAATAAAAGTGAAAAAAGAAGAGAGCCTGAGAACACAGACATTCTCTCTACCTGCTTCCTGGCCAGCATGATGTGAGTTGGTCTACTGTACCAGATCCTTTCTGCCATGATGAACTGAGACCTCTGAAGTAATGAGCAAAATAAATATTTCCTCCCTTAAGATGTCTTTTTTTCAGGTATTTTATCATGGCAAAAGGAAAAGTAACAAGTACAGAAAAGTACTACCAGAGAATTGGGGTAATTGCTGTAAGTACCTAACCAAGTAATTCTTAAGCCTTTGGAACTGGTTTTTGGGAAGAATTCAGAAGAGTGTCAAGAAGGCAGCTAGACAAGCCTTAAAACACTGTGAGCTCAGCTTCATGGGTGATTCTTATATGAGTGCAGAAAACCAGAATGGTAAGAGTAGTGCAGATAGTAAAGACTGTACTGATGAGATTTCAGATGGAATCAAGGACTTTATTGGGAATTAGACTAGAGACCATTCATGGTACTTTAGAGCAAATAATTTGTATACATTTTGTCTGGCCTTGAGAATGTGGGAAGCTGTTTAAAGGTGATGGGCTAACTAATCTGGCAGAGGAAATTTCAAGGCAGTTCAGCATTCAGGCTGTGACATGGTTATTTTAGCCCAATTTATAGTGAGAATTGTTAGAAAAAGCAGAGCAGAAATGTTTGACCAGAAAAGAAGAATGTGTAAGGTTGAGGCCAAGGACAATGTGGCTCCTGAAGAGATTAAGGTCATAAAAAGAAGTTAAGTACTTTCTGCTGGGATGGTAGGAAAGATATCTTAGAAATCAATGAGTATACGTTCATAACCAGCCTCAAGATAAATGTGTAAACTCATTTTAAAGACTTTCCTTTAAGAAGAGAGAGTCACTGAGGCACCCTGCTGGCACAAAGCCACCTATCAAGTTGTTTTCCCAGGATTCATTGTACTATTCTCAGCTTACCAGGCACTCAGAGGCTACTACAACCATGGTCTAAGGGGGCCCAACTACTGCTCAAGCTGGTGGCAGACCTTTGTGTCATCCATGTGATGCTGTTTTTTGTAGGCATGTAGAATGCAAGGCTTATGGGTGATGGAGACTTTCACCCAAATTTCAAAGAAAGGTCTTGGACACCAGGCAATGTATGGCAGGGTAGGATCCCTGTAGGCATCCCCTGAAAGAACAACGTGGGAAGCTGTAGGAATGAAACTAAAGATACAGTTGAATCTCTAGGAAGTTGGGGATTCCAGGAATGTGGAATATCTTCTGAGAAAAGCCACAGGAAATAAGAAGAACTAGCCTAAGAAAGAGGCCATGTGGACTGCGATCAGCAAGGCCATTATAGGCAGGGTTGCCCCATACGTCTGGAGCCCATATCACAGCACTCTGTGCCCTGGATGGTGGACAAGGAACTATAGGGCAAGGCTTTCATTCTTATACTTAGTCCCGTTCCTCCTTGCTATTTCTATACTCCTCTCTTTTGTAATGGGAATGTTTACTCTATGCCATTGTATGTTGGAAATAGTTATTTACTTTTTAAATTTACAGGGGCTCACAGTTAAGAGTTTGCTTTGAGTATCAGAAGAGACTTGAACTTTTGAATAATATTGGAATTGCTAAACTATGGGTACTTTTGTAGATATACTAAATTTATTTTTCATCATATGTGTGTAAACCTTTTGGTGGCCAGGAAGGAATATTTAATAGTTTAATAGTTTAAGGAGATGTATTTGGGTGTCAAGTTGACAATGGGTGGGCTTGTGGTGGTTAACTTTATTGTCAAGTTGATTGGATTGAAAAGTACCTTAAGAGATTAGTAAAGACCACCTTTGGGTATGTCTGTAAGGCTTTTCCAAAGAGGATTAACAAAGTGGGGAAGATTCACCCTGAATGTAATTGGCACTGTGCCCTAGGCAGGGGCCCCAGATGGAATGACAGGGGAAAAGGAGAGAGCTTGAGACCACAGGCATTCTCTCTTCCTGCTTTCTAGCTGCCATGATGCCATTTGCTCTGCTCCACCATACCCTCCCTGCCTTGATGGACTCAAACCTCTGAAACTGTGAACAAAACAAATCTTTCCTCCCTTAAGATGATTTGTCAAGTATTTTGTCACACAAGAAGAAAAAACTAATACAAAATATATCTGTTTCCATTTCCTTTTAATATTTGTTGATAACCCACCAGTTTATGCATATCTCTGGTATAATCTAGTGTTTCATTAGCCAGAGTTTGGAAATTATAGGACTGTAGAGTAAATTATAAACTAAGCATTAGTTTAATAATCTGGTCCTGACTTAGTCTCCCAAGTCTCTTTCAAAACACACCAGTATATAATAATAAGTTAATATGTAACAATAGTATTAATGCTAATAATAATTACTGCTGTGGTTTGGATATGAAGCATCCTCCCAAAAGACTTATGTGCTAAAGTTTTGGTTCCCAATGTGGAATGATTATCATTGGTTTAATCCAATGATGTATTTATAATTTGATGGCATTATTGAGAGGTGGTGGCAACTTTCAGAGGTGGGGCCTACTTGGAGGAAGTAGGTCACTGGGGCATCCCTTCATAGGCTGTATTTTGTCCCTGGCACCTTTCTCTCTGTCCTGTTTCCTGGCCACCATGAAGTGAGCAGCTTCACTCCACTACTTGCTTCATGTTATGACGTTCTTCTTCACCAGGACCCAGAAACATCAGAGCCAAGTGATCATGGACTGAAATCTCTAAAACTGTGAGCCAAAATAAATCTTTCTCTTGTAAGTTGTTTTTGTCAGGCATTTTATCACAGCAACAGAAAAAATGACTTACATAATCATAGTAAGTTAATGTTTACTAAGAGGTCACTCTATGCTAGGAACCATATTAAGTGCTCTGCTGTATTATCCCATTTAGTTCTCATACAACCTCAACAGATAGCGAGAGTGGTTATTACCTCTGCTTAAGATGCAGTGGTACCCAAGGCTTACAGAAGATAAATAATCAAGGTCACACATCTGTCCAAATGGTAAAGTACTGATGTCATTTCCTTTTTGAAGTTGTCACCAATCCCCCCATGTCAGAGATGATCATCTTATCCTTGCAATTACATTTATGATCTCAACTGAATATTAATTACTCTGTTAATGAAAGCAACAAACCTTGAATTCTGTGAGGGCAGGGAATTTGTCTTACTTATATTTCCAGCATATAACATATGGTTAAATATACATATTTATGGATTGAAATGTTGGTGAAGTACTGACCTCTGGATCTTTTGTTGTTAAATATTATCTAATTTTATGACTAGAAACTGCTTAGACACACATGCACCCCATATACTTAGCTCTTTCTCATCTACTATTTCTTCTATTTCTCCATAAGTTTCTATGTACATTGAAGTATTGCAGGTATAATGTAGGCCTTAATAATCTACATATTGATTAATAGCAACTGAAATCGACTTTGTGTTCATATGTTAGAGATATAGAGTCATTAGCAGATGTACTGTGTACAGAATACTTCAGTAAGGACAAAGATCTCTGGAGGCTAGTTCTGCTGAGATCTGTTTCTGTTTGACTAAATCAGACACCCCCTAAAGAATAGTAGGGAAGAAGCTGTTTCCTGACCCAAATGATTTCAAAGATGAGATTCAAATACTGTCCTATTTCACTCTAGGATATCAATTTTGCAGCTTCTTTCACATATTGAGGAAGAACTTTCTCTACAGCTGCAGTACATTTTTTGGCTAAATATTTGGTTCTTAGGATTTTTAGGTTTTCCTGGATTGGCCCAATAAACTATTGATTTAGAAAAGTTATTTTCATGTCGTCTGGATAGTGTACCATAGTATACATTTTGACATATTGAACTGCTCCAGATATTTCTGCTATGCAGGGCTGGGAGTAACATTAATTTTTTCCAGAATATTAGCTTTAAAATATTGAAATATTGGTGAGTAGGTATATTAAAACTCACAACTTTAGTTTGTTTAAACATTTATTAATACAAAATTAGAATTTATTATAATTTTGCTGGCTTTAATGGAAGAAACACATCAATAGTATTTTCAAATAAAGTTATAGAAAAAGTTTAGCCATTAAGAATTTGTTAAAATATATATAGAAGCTTGTATTTTTCCTTTCATCTGATGCTTCAAATATGACTCAGTATTTTGCTGTGAGATATCTTTATTTGAAATTTTGATATTTTGTTCATCATGGTTATTTTTTCCTTAATTTTTTGTTAAAGCATTATTTATCTTGATTGCTAAGTTTTTTAGTACCTGTTTATATTTTGCACCCAAGATAAGTGCCTCACTCATCTCATCTTGGTTATGGCACTACGAGATCAGCGCCTGGAGACAGAAGGAAATGAAATGTGTGATGATATCTTGAATCTTTAGATAAATCCGATACTATAAATATTTTTTTTCAGTTTCTAAAGTATATACATTCCTCTTTGTGCTAAGACCAAAATGGAGTTGGATTTTCTATTCCTTATACTGTAAAGTGTTATGCTACATAAACAGATTCTGCTACAGATACATTTTAATGGCTGGGGTTTAGCTGTTTGCAGAGTACACTTTGCATTCTCAGAGGCCCAGAGTTCAATCCCCAGCACCCCCAAAGCAGGACAAGGACCTAGCAACCCACTCCTGAAACTATCCTGAAAAAATCAGCCATTGAAAACTTATGAATAGCAGAGAAGCACTGGCCTAGTGCTGGGCATGGGACAGTGAAGGGAAGTGCTTCGTTCTGTTGGAAGTAGGGTCACTATGAGTCGGACCTGATTTGACGGCACCTGATAACAGCAACAACAACATATATTTTAATCCTCAATTTGCTTTTTAAAACTTAATTATATCTTATGGCTTCTTTTTTAAATGGAAATAAAACATTCCCTTGTAATATAAATACCATAATTTACTCATTGACCTAGTGATGGATGTAAAGTTATAACAATTTCCTTTACTGTTGTGATGATGTAGTAACACATATCCTTATAGATATATCTATATGTTCTCATGTTGTGATTTCTTCAGGCAGCTTCCAGAAGTGAAATTACCAGATTAACAATTTTTTACAATTAAAAAAATTGAAAGGTATTGTCAAATGACTTTCCAAAATGGCTATAAGAAGTTACTTGCCACCAGCACTGGAGGTTAATTGTTTTCCTTATGATTTCCAAGGGCTGGGATTTAGCTCAGTGGGTAGAGCACTGCGCTGCAGTCTCTGAGGTCCCGAGTTCAATTCCCAGCACCGCAAAAATGGGAGAAGGGCCTGGCAATCCACTCCCCAGGCAATCCCGAAGCACTCAGCCATTGAAAACCCTGTGAGGGTCGCTATGAGTCGGATACCGACTCTACGGCACCTAACAACCAACCAACAACCAATGATTTCCAAGATTATAGAACTATAATATTTCAATATTATTCTGATTTTCATTTCTTTAAATTTTGTATGATTGAACATCTATGCATATGTTTATTGGCTGTTTTCCTTGTAGTATGAATTGCCTATTTTGATACTTTGCACATTTTCTAATCATTTTACTTAATCACTTATACCAACTTTTACTATTTAAGGCCATTAAACATTTGTCTCTTTATGTTTTGTATATATTTTCTCCTAGAATTGTTATCCATAACTATATTTTTACATAATTACAGCAGTCAATTGCTTTCAGTCAAATTTGATTCTTTTATATTACTCAGGAGATTTTTCCAACTCCCCTCCAAATTTCCCTTGTTTTCTCCTAAAAGTTTAATTTAATTTTAAATACTTTTATAGTTTTGTTTTATAAAATGTGCATCTTTAATTTATCTGGAATTTCTCTCTGTTCACTGAATGAGGCAGGAAATAATTTTATTCTCTTACAAAAAATAACATATCCAATATTCCAATGATATTAATTGAATGTTTCTTTCCCCCCTACTGAATTAAAATGCTACTTTATCACATTTTAAATTCCAAATGTATTTTTATTAGTTTCTTGAATTCCTATTAACTTGTACTGATTCACTCAATTGAAACAGCTAGTATTAATTTACTGTTTCTCTGCCAGGGGCTATGCTAGGCAGCTTACAGAAATATTTGATTTAATTCTTACAAGAAAAGTATGAATAGTTTGATGTCACAGATTAGGCTAAGTTTCTGAGATGTGGAAAACTTGCCTTTTATCAGTAAAAAAGAATCAGCAGTCCAGGATTTTAACATGAAGAAGGCTTCCCAGATGATAAATATTTAAGCTATCACTTGGAAGATCAGTAGAACTTTTAAGGTCAGAAAATATGTTCCAGATTAAGAAAAAGCTTGATAAAAGTCATGAAAATTGAAAAATTCCGATTTTATGTCGAGGATAACTAGGAATTAAAAGAAGGCTTTTTTACCCCATCATCCAATCCTGCCTGATCTTGGAAACTAAGCAGGGTCAGCCTGGTTACTCCTTGGATGGGAAGGAATTCAAGTTCTGAATACCAGGTGCTGCTGGATATGAAGGACTTGGCAATCCACTTCCAAAACATTTTGCCATTGAAAACCTGATGAATAGCAGATAAACACTGACATAGTGCCAGACATGACACAGTGTCAGAGAATGTTTTGTTCTGTTGTACATGGGGTCACTATGAATCAGACTTTACTGGATGGCACCTAATAACAACAACAACAAAGGTGACTAAGACTTAAAAAGAGAGTAGCATGGGGTTGTGGAGGGCTTTTCATGGTTGAGAAGTTTGGGCTTTATCTTGTAAGTCAATAAATCATTATATAAAAATTGTAAGGGACAACACAGTAAGATTTTTGTTTTGGGCATATCACTCAGACTGCAACACAGCTGATGAATGTAAAGGGTTGAGGATGAAAAGCTGGGGATGCAAAAGAACAGGTGAATGATGATCAAAGTCTGAGCAAGGGCATTTGAGAACACAGAGACATATCTGGGTTCTACATGTTGGTGAGGTATGGTCAGGAACATTTGTTAATGTTTGCAGTGATGATGTGGGAAGTGAGGACATAACATTATGTACTTAAGTCATGACATGTGATTGATTCCATGATCTGATGTTCAACTTTATTGCTGACTCTGCCTACTGATTCTCCCTATCTTTAGTTTTCATAGACAGACTTCAAAAGCAGGCATGTTTGGTACTAATATCACCACCATCCATCCCACTCTGTTCATCCTGCTTGGCATCCCAGAACTGGAGCAATATCATACCTGGCTTTCTATCCCTTTCTGTCTCATGTACATTACTGCAATCTTGGGAAATGGATCTCTCATCCTTGTCATCCTGAGTGAACGCACCCTTCATGAACCCATGTATGTCTTTCTGTCTATGCTTGCTGGTACTGACATCCTGCTGTCCACCATCACTGTGCCCAAGGCCCTGGCTATCTTCTGGTTCCATGATGGGGAGATACCTTTTGATGCCTGCATTGCTCAGATGTTTTTCATTCATGTTGCCTTTGTGGCTGAGTCAGGAATCCTGCTGGCTATGGCATTTGACCACTTTGCAGCCATTTGTACTCCTTTGAGATACACAGCCATCTTAACCCCTATGGCAGTTGGAAAAATGACCCTGGCCATCTGGGGACGGAGCATTGGGACTATTTTCCCTATCATATTCTTGCTGAAGAGGCTATCATACTGCCGGACCAATATCATTCCTCACTCATACTGTGAGCACATTGGGGTGGCCTGATTGGCCTGTGCTAACATCACAGTCAATATCTGGTATGGCTTTTCAGTGCCAATGGCATCAGTTTTGGTAGATGTTGTACTCATTGGTGTTTCCTATACTTTGATTCTCCAAGCTGTGTTTAGACTTCCTTCCCAGGATGCCCGGCATAAGGCTCTTAATACCTGTGGTTCTCCCATTGGAGTTATTCTCCTCTTTTTCATACCATCATTTTTCACTTTCCTTACTCACCGCTTTGGCAAGAATATCCCTCACCATGTCCACATCCTTCTAGCAAATCTCTATGTGTTAGTTCCTCCTATGCTTAACCCCATCATTTATGGGGCAAAGACCAAGCAAATCAGGGACAGTATGGCTCAGATGTTATCTATTGTGGGGAAGTCTTGACACAGCTCCTGGTGCCTTCACAGTTTTCTCTTACCAGCAGGACAAAAGAGAACCTGCCAAGCAATCCCCAAATTTAGGCACTGTACTATGTTGTAGTAGAAAGCAAATGGACTGTGGAATAAATTATTTCTGAGTTCAAATCATTGCTCACTTACTTTCTGATATTTGACTATGAGGAGGTTCCTATCTTCTGGAAATTTGATCTTAACCTATAAAAGCAAACCACTTATACCTATGCTCTAAAAATTAAGTTAAATATGTAAACTACTTGGCACACTGCCCAGCATTACATGGGATCTCAATGTTAGCTATAATTTTAACTTGAAGTTTGTTGCCTGAGGAAGATGTTTTGGATTTGATGTACATGAGATTTCCAATATTTCCAGAGGCTCCGCTTCTCATGTTTCTCTTCTAAACTGTATTATGAGCACCCTCTTCTCTGACATCATTGCCATCATTACTACAACTCTGTTGCACAAACCAAGTTGGGCAATAAATACAAAAGAGTGCTTTAAAAAACCAAAAAGTTGTGGGAAAAGATTTGAGTTGATATTGATTGCATTTACATGTAAGCAACTTTCACTGTTATTTGTTAAAAAAATCTTCATACTCATCCAGTGAATGGGCCAAGTGACGCAGACATAGGCACTATCTATGGAGAGCTGTGTCTGGGCTGAACACATGAACAAAGAATAAGTTATAGGGTCACACTGGTAACAGAAAAAAAAAGATATACCACACTTATATTCACATATATTCTATGATTTTAAGTCTACTTTATAGTTTTTTCCCTGATAAGAATCAATTGTGCAGCTTTGAATTCCATTATGATTTCCAAAATAATATCTCCAACTTAGTCCTTTCCCTTAAGATCCACATTCATATATTCAACTATTTCTTCACATCTCCTCTTTTATTGTCTCATGTTGTTGTTAGGTGCCGTCAAGTTGGATCTGACTCATAGCAACCCTATGTCCAGCAGAAGGAAACACTACCCAATTCTGTGCCATGCACATGATCTTATTTATGTTGAAGCCCATTGCTGTAGCCTCTGTGTCAGTCCATCTATTTATTGGAGGGTGTTCCTTTTTTTCGTTGACCTGCCACTCTCCAAACATGATATCCTTCTCCAGGGATTGGTTCCTCCTGACTACATGTCCAAAACATAGGATGCAGTATAACCATTCTTGCTTCCAAGGAGCCTCTGGTTGCACTTCTTCTAGGACAGATCTGTTGGTTCTTTTGGCAGTCCATGGCATATTCAATATTTGTCTCCAGCACCATAATTCAAAAGCATCAATTCTTCTGTCTCCCTTGCTCAATGTCCAGCTTCATAACCATATGATGTGACTGAAAATACCATGGGATGAGTCAGGCATACCTTTGTCTTCAATGTGACATCTTTTCAATACTTTAAAGAGATTTTTTGCCACAGCTTTTCCCAGAGCAATGCATCTTTTGATTTCTTGACTGCTGCTTCCACAGGTGTTGATTGTAGAACCAAGTAAAGCAAAATCATGGACAACCTCAATCTTTTCTCCATTTATTATGAAGTTGCATACTGACCCCATTCTAAGGATTTTTGTTTTGTTGATGTTGAGTCCCAATCCATACTGAAGGCTATATTCTTTGATCTTCATCAGTAAGTGCTTCAAATCTTCTTCACTGTCAGGAAGCAGAATTGTGTCATTTGTATATTGCAGGTTGTTGATGAGTTTTCCTCCAATCTTGATGTCATGTTCTTCTACATAAAGTCCAGCTTCTCAGATTATTTGGTCAGCATAGAAAGTGAGGAGATATGGTGAATGGATACAGCCCTCATGCACACTTTTCTCAACTTTAAACCAGGCAGTGTTTCCTTGTTCTATTTGAACAACTGCCTCCTGGTCCATAGATTCCTCATGAGTACAATTAGTGCTCTGGTATTCCCATTCTTTGCAGTGTTATCCATAATTTGTTATGATCCACACAGTCAAATGCCTTTACATAGTCAATAAAACATAGATAGATACCTTTCTGGTATTCTCTGCTTTTGATTAATATCCATCTGACATCAGCAATGATGTCTCTGGTTTCCTGCCCTCTTCTAAATCTGGCTTGATTATCTGGAAGTTCCCTGTCTATATACTGCTGCCATCAATTTTGAATAATCTTTAGTAAAATTTTGCTTGCATGTGATATTAATGATATCATTTGATATTTTCCACATTCAGCTGGATCCCCTTTCTTGGGAACAGGCACAAATATGGATCTCTTCCAGTCATTTGGTCAGGTAGCTGTTTTCCAAATCTGTTGGTATAAACATACTAGCCTTGCATTTCACGAATTCCTTCAAGGCAACTTCCACTTCATCCTTCAGTACCATTGGTTCCTCATCATGTGCAAACTCTTGAAACAATTGGTCATCCACCAAAATTGTTTTTTGCATAATGATTCTGTGTATTCCTTCCATCTTCTTTCGATATTGCTATTCCTTGGAAGCTAGTGACTAATTCTTTTCATAATCTGGGCTCTGAATGGGGCCACATACCTATTTATGGTAAAAGAAGTATGGACAGAAATAATATGCTTCACTTCCAGGCAGGAGCAGTGTAGCTTCTCCATGTGCTCTGAAAGACATGTTGAAGACATCAGCATTTAAAATGAAAGGATTTTAGAACTGTAAGTTAGTATTTAGAGAACAGCCATCAGTAGACTCATTCAACTAGCAATAACATAAATTTTTACTTTTTTCATATCAACAATATACTGTTAACTGAAAATTTGAAGCAATTTTCTTATTGATATAGCAAATCAGTAAATTATTTTGATTCTCAGAATTTTTGAATGTCAAGAAGAATATTTAACTCAAAGGGTTTTATAAGAACTAAATGAAATTGGGGCTGGGATGTAGCTCATTTGGTAGAGCAATATGCTACAGTCTCTGAGGTCCTGGGTTCAATTCCCAGAACCGCAAAAATGGGAGAAGGATTTGGCAATCCACTACTGAGGCAATCCTGAATCAATTAGCCATTGCAAACCCTATGTGGGTCACTATGAATCAGACACGACTCTATGGCACCTAACAACAACAAAAAAATGAGACTGTATTTGGAGTGACTTTTAAGCTGCCAAATATTCTGTATAGGGCCTTACTGTTAATTGTAAGCCTCCTTTAAGTGGAAACACTTTTCATTGATTGTCTCTCCCCTCCTTCCTCTCTTATTCTTTGGTGTCTGAAATTGCAGATCCTGGTAGACAGTCTGTCTGATTGGAAAAGAATGCAGCTTTTCTCCTCACAACTATCTCTAAGCACAGTTCTCAAGTTCATCTATCCTAGGGTTTTTTTTTTTTTTTTTTTTTTGATGTTGTTTGTTTGTTTCTAGTGCTAAAGATCAAATCCAGGGCCTTGCGCATGCTAGATAAGCACTGTACCACTGAGCTATACCCCTAGCCTCATCCATCCTAGTTTTAAGGCTGGTTCCTTATTTCTCTGCTGTAGGTTTTTCTGAAATACACACACACACACACACACACACACACACACACACCAACCAGAGTGCTTCTTGTAAGCTAGGATGGCTAGACTACATCTGACGTATTTTGGACATGTTGTCAGGAGGTACCAATCCCTGGAAATGGACATCATGTTTGGGAGAATGGCAGGTCAATGAATAAAAGGAAGACCCTCAAGTAGATGGATTGATACAACAGCTGCAACAATGGGCTTAAACATAAAGGAGATCATGTGCCTGGCACTGAATTGAGGAATATTTTGTTCTGTTGTACATAGGATCACTATGAGTTGGACCTGACTCAACGGCACCAAACAACAACAACACATTATATTTGTGGTACTGGGGATTAAACCCAGGGCCTTGTGAATCCTGGGCAAATGCTCAACTACTGATCTATGACCCCAGCCCTTTGCTGTAGGGGTGCTGCTCTGCATTAAATCATTTAGTCCTGATGACCTCATGGTTTCTATTGCTGCTCCAGGTCCAGGTTCTTTCTCACAGAGAGCTAATCCTCAATTGTAAATTTACCCATAAATTTCCTGAAGATTCCCCTTAGTTCATCAGAACATTTTTTTATATATCCTGTAAAATACACTATAACTACTTACTATATCTATCGGAGCCATTCACAGAGAATTTGTTGGGTAGTTGTGGGATGAAGAGCTCTATTCTAGACACATTGTTTTGTCCATAATTTCACTACAGAGACAAAAAAATAGTAAAAATTTATTTAGATGCCATGAAAAGGGCCCTCAGAATAATTCTTCTAGGCTTTAGATTTTTATTGCAAAATAACTTACACTACTACTATATGACTAGTACATTCAAGACCTATTCTCACTAGTGCATGCCTATAATCCCAGCTATTCAGGAAGCTAAGTAAGGTAGAAGATCACGAGTTTGAGGCCAGAGGCAGCCTGCACAATTCAGTGAGACCTTGTCTCAAAACAAATAAATGAATTAATGGATAAATAAACAAAAAGGGTATTGAGGGTATAGCTTAGTAGTAGAACCCTTGTCTAATGTGTGAAATGTCCTGGATTCAATACCCCAGCACTGCAGGAAAAAAAAAAATTCCCTTCCATTATCTTTTTTTCTTTTCTTTTCTTTTCTCTTTTCTTTCCTTTTCTTTCTCTTCCTCCTCTTTGCCTCCTCCCTCCCTCTTTCTCTCCAGCTCTTTCTTTCTCTTTCTTTCTTTTTTTCTTTCCCTTCCTTCCTTCCTTTTTCTCTCTTTCTGAAAATACTCTATCATTGAACTAAATCTCTAGCCTCCCTTTTGATTTTCTTAACATCTTAGTCATGTAGGGAAGTAGTGTTTTTCAAATAAATCACATTAACAAAATATATTTTATATTCTTTAAGCATTTCAAATCATGAAAAGATTGAGCCTCATGTTTCATAAGATACCCTTTGAGTTATGAATGTTTGGTTATAATTTATTACTCTAGTATCACCTAGATTGTTCATTTGGTCATCAAATTTTTACTGAGAATTTCTTGTGAGCCTGACTTGATAGCTCATGGGATTTCCTTTGTATATTATTCTGACTGAAGAGTCCCATTCTCCATAAAGTGACCATTTAAGAGCTCAGCTTCATATTATTGCCATGTTTTCTAGATACAGCTCTTAGCATCTCACAGGTGAAGCCTCATGGAAAGTAAAGAAAGAAAAATAGAGAAATTCAAGGATAGAGTGAGCCATATTCATACATAGTCCCGAGGAGGTGGACTCCTTCCTTCGATTCTCCTCTTGGTGATTAAGATTCCTGAGAAAAATAGGACATCAAACACCATGTCCCTGAGACACATGTTTCCGTTTCCAAGGCTCTGACCAAATCAGAGAAACCATGAAAACATACCAGGGCTAGAATAGATAAGTATTATCTGAAGAAACGCTGGGTCCCCACATGTGCACTGAGAACTGAACAAGTGTTATCTGCAAGAAGAAAGGCCCTTCTTTCCTACATGTGTACCAAAGGCAGCTGTTCCTTGGAATACTGGTCACAAAAAGAACAAGACAAACTAACCACATCAATGGTTATATAGTTTAGCCTATAAAATTCCCTCTCCTTGGTGACTGGGTACAGAACACTGTGGAGATGATAAGGATTCATACAGCCCTCCACCACTGGACTTTTCTAGCCAAGTTTTGTGGAGAGGGTAAGCACTTGCCATTGGCAGAGCACTGTGGAGAGGATAAGTGCTACTTGTCCAGCTAACTGCCACTGGATTTTCAGGTGAAATGCTGGGGAGATGATTAATGCCAGCTGCTGAACCTTCCCCATTAGTAAGTTTCAATAAACCTTATGTCTCCCACCCTGTCTCTGGGTATTTTCTTCAGTCTCTCAGCTACCTATCCCACTACCCTAGCACTGCTATGGATACTATCCTATGTATGGTAGTTGGTTTCTCATTGCTGTGACAAAATACCTGGGAAGAGCAACCTAAAGGAGGAAAGATTTATTCTGGGTCACAGAGGTTTCAGCCCTTGGTCACTGGCTGTATCACTTTGGGACTGAGATGAGGTAGAACATCATGAGATGATGGAGTAGCACTGCTCACCTCATGGCATCTGGGAAGCAGAGAGAGGTAGAAGTAGCATGCAGGGACAAGATTTACTCTTCAAAGGCATGCCCCCAGTGACCTAACAGCCCATTCAGGTAAGAACTCATCAATGGATTAATCCATTGATAATATTAGTGCCCTCATGGTCCAATCACCTATCAATAGCATGACCAGCTAGGGACCAAGCCTTCAACATGTGAGCCTTTCTGGAGGATACTTCATATTCAAACCATAATGCCACATCATCTATTTCATCACCTGGTTTACTTACTGCTGCAGAAGAAATCATGAAGCTTCCTTTGCCTCTCCTGGCTATTGCTGCCTCTCCTGGCTATTGCTGCCTCTACTTGGCCTTGTTTCTGAAGTCATATCTCTTCCTCTCCCTACCTTCATTCCTCCTGGTATTTTGATCTAAATTACAGCCCTGACATGGCCTTGTCCTGGTCTGATCCTCATGGCATTCCTCAGTCTCATGACTCCCAGGCCAGGCCACTGCCTCACTTTAGCAGGAAGGCTACCTCAATGAATGTGGAGGCTTATCTTGGTCACTTCTGGGAACTTTCCTATGCAGAACTAGTCTGAGAGGGTAGGCTGAGCAGATGGACATCTCTGCCTATCTTAAATTTTAAAGGAATATTGTTATGGTTTGAATATGACATGCTGCGCACAGGCTTGTGTGTTGAATACTTGGTTCCTAGCTGGTGGCACTATTTTGGGAGGTGGTGGAAACTGGGAAGTGAAGTGTAGCTGGAGGAAGTGGCTCCTTGAGGATGTGACTTTGAAGGTTATATACTTAGTCTTCTTTCCTTTCCTCCTTTTCTGTTTCCTGTCTGCCATGAGGTGAGTAGCCTTTGCCACATGCTCCCACTACCAAGATATTCTGCTCCAGCATGGGCTCAAAATCAACTGAACCAAAGACTATGGGCTTAAACTTCTGAAACCATGAGCTAAAGTAAATAATTGCTTCAGGCTATTTTTTCAGGCATTTGGTCACAGCAATGTGAAAGTAACTATTACAAGGGTATTTTCTCCTTTCTCGATAAGCTTGGTTCATCTCCACTCACTCTAGCAAGTATAGTCAGTTCTGTTACAGTGTAACATATATATTAATAAAAATCATGCTGTGAAAAATTGCAGGAAAAATACAGGCTTTGTAGGAAAAAATGGAGCACTAAAAGCCATTATTGGCACAAAAACAGTTTTACAATGGTTAAGAAAAAACAAATACTACAATAAATATGGCATTTTATCTTGAAAAAAGATGTGAAATGTGCTTGTGGAAGTAGATGGGAGGATAGTAGCTTGTGAGTTATTGTGAAATGTGAAGGAAATAAAAATATTGAGGATTGATAAACTAAAGATAGCTAACATAGAGGGGGTTCTTTGCCTTTTCTCTCTTTTTTTTGGAAAAAGACTAAGAATACCATGTTTTTATTACAAAATATTTATATATTTCCAATAAATTCCTAGTAAAATATTAAAAACTAATTTAAAATATCAAAAAAGTAAATAGAACAAAATATGTAATGAAGTTAATAGCATATATACTAGGCTTTAGAGGATTCTTGGCCACTTAATTGAAAGGTTTTATAGTAATGCTGTACATTTTTACAAAAAAAATGCTTGGAAAGACATTTATTCAGACAAAAGTATTTCTAACTTCTGTTCTCTTACTATTGTAAAGACAGTGTAAATTCACCTTTCTAACAGTTGCTTATCAGCTCAGAGACAGCAGTGCTAAAGAGGAATCTGCTAGCTGATTTTCCCCCATAATTTACCATCCTTCAGTTTCCCTACCTTTGAGAAACTGCAACTCTTTTTTTCATATCATTTCTCTAAGATTTATTGTTCTTTGTCAAAATATTTAAAATGGAGTTCCAAACCATTTTTTTAGTTACTTCTTCAGAGAATTGCTTTACTTCTGCACAAGAGGTATAGCATCGTTAATAAACTGTTCATTTTTGTCTTGTTAAACTGTCTTTTGTTACAGATGTCTGTTCCTACTATGAATGTAGGAGAGTTGAGGGAAATTATATTTTCTCCCCTTCGAAGTGGTTGTTGTTGTTGTTGTTAGGTGCCGTCGAGTCGGTATCCGACTCATAGAGACCCTCATAGGGTTTTCAATGGCTGACCATTTCAGGATTGCCTTGGGAGTGGATTGCCAGGCCCTTCTCTCATTTTTGCGGTGCTGGGAATTGAACTTGGGCCTCAGAGACTGCAGCGCAGCGATCTACCCATTGAGCTAAATCCCAGCCCTTCGAAGTGGTAGAAGGACTTTTATCTGAAATCAGGCATAAAGTCATGAAACAAATTAAAGTAGATGTTTTTGGAGTGTGTGCATGTGTGCCATTTGTGTATTTCTATGCAGCTCAGTTTCAGCTTGACACATTTTTCTGCTCTTAATGTCTATGCAAAGTCACTTCTCTGGACTAGCCTCTTGCATGAGGCTACAGCAGACCAGACCAAAAGAGAATAGGGTCTTTTGTGCTGAGTCTCATATAATCCAACTGAATTTTGTAAGAGACCAGTTTTTCAAAAACCAGGAGATTCTGGTCAACTTGAGTCAGTATAATAAGGAAGTCCTTTCTGTTTTAGTCTTTTAGGGAAAGTAACTTTGAAAGAACCAATCTACTTTTTGTTTTACTGCTTTCTCCAGCCCTTTTATGTTCATAAAGTCAAGATTTATGACTCTGATAAGTGCACTAGAGACATTTATTCTATTTTATAGGATGAGGTGTAGGACATTGCTAGAATTGAAAGTAAAAGTTAATTTGGTCCTTAAATTTGTTGCAATTTTAACTTTTGATACTGCATTCAACCAATCTTTCTAGTGAATAAAATTGCACATAGGTAAATGTGAAATTCAGTTAGGGTCAAATTGTTTCCATGGTTTGGGAATTTATTTGTATGTTTAAAATAAGTGATATAGAAGTGACTATATTCCCTATTCCCTATGTCAAAAGTTTCTTCCTCTTTTTTTTTTTTTTTTTTGTGTGTGTGTGTGGTACTGGGGGTTGAACCCAGGGTGCCTGAATGCTTTGCAAGTGCTGGACCACTGAGCTGTGCCCCAGCCCATTTTTTTTGACGTTTTTTGAGACAGGGTCTCGCTAAGTTATACAGACTGCCTCTGGTCTCAAACTTGCGATCCTCCTGCCTCCGCCTCCCAAGCCGCTGGGATTACAGGCGTGCACCACCACACCCAGCCTCTTCCTCTCTTTTGTATCATGCCTTTCAGTACATGAAGATTCCAAGAATTGACAACCTCAAAAAATATCTCTGTTCCATATATTTCTCCTTAGATCTTCCATGTCTCTTTATAGTCTCACCCTTGCATCCCTAGAATCTGCTTTTCACTGACCCAACTGTTTTAAGAGATATCTTTATACATTCCATATATTTCTTCATTTCTTTAGTCTATGGCTATCTACCTAGGGTTCTGCCACTACACTGAAGCTGTTCCTTCTAATGACCTAGGTATTCCAAACCCCAACTAGAATTGTATTAGATAGAATCTCATTTTGGAACAGATGGCCAAAAATAGAATGATTTGAGAAAAGTTTCCTCACAAAGGGATATTTACAAGGGTGTAGTCCTGGCAATCCACTCCCAAGGCAATCCCGAAACAACCAGCCATTGAAAACCCTGTGAGGGTCGCTATGAGTTGGATACCGACTCGACGGCACCTAACAACAACAACAGTCAGTAAGATATCCTAAGAGATGGTGCAGTTACCTAGGGCTAGTAATAACAATTCTCACCACCCCTAGACTTAAAGGGATGAGTGGCTGGAATCTGGAAGTAGAAGTTGGAATATAGAAAGTTACCTTGATAGTGCTTTTTTTTTAAGTAGTTGAATTTATTCTATCTCTCCTGATGTGCGTTGTGTTTGTTAACATTAGTAGTGCTCTTTCGTGTTGATTTTGCTCAAATATCTGGTTTTATTTGATGTTAAAGAAAAATTGCACTGGACAAGATAAATAAACAAAATTCTTTTTTTTTTTTTTCCTTTTCCTTTTTCTTCTTTTTGGAGCTGGAGTTTGAATGCAGAGCTTTGGGTATGTCAGGCAAGTGCTCTACCACTTTTCCTACATTTGCAGCCACCAGAAGTTGACTTTTTCCCCAATGTTGTTACCATTAGTAGGGGAGAGAACATAACTCAGTCTGGAAATTCTTCTCTGCTGAAGCAAAAGGTGGAAGTGGGCATGGGTGTGGGAATGGAGTGGAGTGCAGCCAAGCACTTGGGGCAAGATAGTGGGAAAGTGCCAGAGGACTTCAGGGGAGAGGGTGATGATGGGATGTATGGAGAACATTGAGTTATTTCTGAGATTGTAAATGTTTTTCTTTGAGTTTAGGTTGTTTGTGTTTGCTAATTGGTGGCCATTGAAGTTAGTCTCCTGCCCTCCTACAAACTCTGAGAGGTAGGATGCTATCTCCTTCAATATCTACATTTCAAGAGATGTCTTCTAGGTCTTTGAGAAAGACATTACCTTGGTTATAAAACAGATAAGAAGCTAGGAAAATATTTATATACATTTCAGAGGAGTAAAGAAAGCATTTAAGATGACAAGTTTTATAACAGAAGGCATGGCTTAGTGGCTAGAAAGGCTCTAAGGAAAAATGGCCAGGGAAAGCTGTACCCATTTGGCCAGGGAAGGCTCCAGTCCTTGGAAGCAAATGCAGCAGGCAGAACATGGTGACATAAATAATAAATAACCTTTCCCTGTCTCACAAGAAAATATACTTTAATCCACTTCTCCTCTGACTCATAAAAATGCTTAATGTTATGATAACAGTTTAATAAAAAGAGCTTGAGACACTCAGGGGCAGTGTACCTAAAGGCACTGACCCCCCCTCCTCAGTTTTACTCACACTAAGTATTGGTGTCTGAGTGGTTAATTTCTCCTATCTGTTGACCCTGTGCTGCTGGACAGATGGGACAAAATTTTCTGAAGCACATGCTGTAAGTAAAAGTTGGTCAGAGACCTATGGCCAGTAACATATTTAAAGTTCAGTCAAGCTGAGGTGAATGTTCAGGCCATCTTAATAATTGATTATGTGATTGTTTTCCTTTCTAGTGAGCTTAGAATGTTGCTGTATTAGTTTGATGTAACTTGTATCGGGGTATGGAGTGTGCTGTCAGCTTGATTTATGTTTGACCTTATTCCCCATGAGGCAAGATGGTTTTTAGCCATCTAGGTCACTGTCTTGTCTTCTGGTCTTAGCTCCAGTATTTGGGATCACTTGCCCCTGTGCTTGACTTTCAGCATATTTTTTGATCCAAAAGTATATGTGAAGAAGGATAAGGCCTAACTGGATATTCCTACTATACTACCTCATTAATTACCAGGTTGATTTTTTTCAGGACCTTCTGCTTCTCTTAGCATCTGACAACTCTTGAATTTGAATCACTATTATTTTTGTAGCAGTCCTCTCCTACAATTGAATTGTAGCTTCAATTTATTCTCCATGTCACTGAAGCTGTCTTTCATCTTTTGGCAGTTCCTCAGATTTTTTTTGTTGCATTAATGTCTATATTTTCTTAGCATGTTATGGATTGATTAATTATTGAATTTCTTGTCAGTGATGCTAGAATTTAGAGTGGGAGAGGAGGCTATGGAAGTGTTTAGTCTGTCATGGTGCTTTAGAACTCTGTGGAATTTATTTACTCCTTGGAATTCATTGAGGTTTTCTTCATAGCCCAGTAATTTATTGATTTTTTAATGTTACATGAGAAGAAAGTAATATATAGTGTCTCTTTTTACTGAGAGTTCATTCAACACCCATTCAAATCTGCTTTTTCAAAGCTTTCCTCTATGATAGAGGGTAGGAAGATATACTCAACTTTGAGTTTTCCTTGTAGGTAGAGATGAGCATTTCTGACTAATCAGATATGAGTAAAAAATATGTGGAAGATTCTTTTTTTAATTCTCTCCTATTCTTGTCTGGAATATGGAGTTGAATGTGGAAGTAACCATAGCTAAGGGTAACAAAGAAGAAAGACAGAAAGAACCTGGTTCACTGATGGCATTATAGAGGTGCCATAACAATTCTGAACTGCCCAATTCTCAATCTCTCCCTCTCTCTCTCTCTCTCTCTCTCTCTCTCTCTCTCTCTCTCTCATATACAAAGTCTACTTTGGTTAAGCCTCTATAGTCTACTTTCTTTTATATATATCTAAATACACTCTAGGGGCTGGGATTTAGCTCAGTGGGTAGACGGCTGCGCTGCAGTCTCTGAGGCCCCGAGTTCAATTCCCAGCACCGCAAAAATGGGAGAAGGGCCTGGCAATCCACTCCCAAGGCAATCCCGAAACAGTCAGCCATTGAAAACCCTATGAGGGTCGCTATGAGTCAGATACTGACTCAACAGCACCTAACAACAACAACAAACACACTCTTTCTCCTCCCCAGTATTTGGGGTTAAACCCAGGGCCTTGCACATGCTAGGCAAGTGCTCTACCACTGAGGTGCAGCCCTAGCCCCTTTTTATTTTGTATTTTTGAGACAAATAAAATAATCTTTCTGACATGATCTTTCTGCCTTTGCACAGGCCTAAAAGCAATAGAGCCAGTTGACTATGGACTCAACTTCCTAAAACTATGAGCCAAAATCAATCTTGTCTTCCTCAAGTTGTTTTTCTCAGCTATTTTGACTAACACAGAAAATTGGTAGCAAGAAATAGGGTCATTGCTTAAGTCTTTGGAACTATTGTGAAGGAGAAGTTTGGAGAAGATTACAAAAAAAAAGTAGACTACAAAAAGAAGTAGACTACTAAAAGAAATAGACTACAAAAAGACTACAAAAAGCTTTTGTAGTAGACTACAAAACGTGCTGTTGTTGCTGTTGTTGTTAGGTGTCATTGAATTATGTCTGACTCATAGTGACCCTATGTACAACAGAACAAAACACTACCACTGTGTCATGCATACAATCTTTTTTTTCCCTCAAACCCACTGTTGTAGCCACTGTGTCAATCCATCTAGTTTAGGGTCTTCGTGTTTTTTTGTTGTTTTAATGACCTGTCACTCTCCCAAACATGATGTCCTTCTCCAAGGATTGGTCCCTCCTGATAACGTGTCCAAAATACATAAGACATAGCCTAACTGTCCTTGCTTCTAATGAGCACCTTAGTTGCACTTCTTTTTGGTTGTTGTTCATTATTTATTTTATTTAAAAATATTCTAGGTGTAGCACATGATGATTTGATGTACATATATACTATGTAGGGGCTGGGATTTAGCTCAGTTGGTAGAGCACCGCTCTGCAGTCTCTGAGGTCCCGAGTTCAATTCCCAGCACCGCAAAATAGGAGAAGGATGTGGCAACCCACTCCCAAGGCAATCTCGATACAATCTGCCATTGAAAACCCTACGAGGATCACTATGAGTTGGACACGACTTGACGGCACCTAACAACAACAACAACATATACTATGTAATGATGACAATAATCAAACTAATGAGGAAATTCATCAGCACTCATGCTGTATATTACACCCCCAGAAGTTGCACTTATTCATTTTATAACTGAAAGTTGTTGATCAAATTCTCCCCACTTCCATTGCACCACCACCCCCAGTCTATGACAACTATCTTACTCTCTGTTTCTATGAGTTTGATTTTTAGATGGTTGTACTTCTTGGGTGAATCTGTTAGTTCTTTTGACAATCAATATTCATCTTGGTACAATAATTCAAAAGCATCAATTCATTTTGTTTATTGACAGAATACATTGAGACAGAAGATTTAAAAACCCTTATGTTTGTATATTCAAATATTTGGTGTTTTTGTTTTTTTCCCATTTATATTTGAGGAAAGTTTTCTTCCTCATATGGCACATAAAAATTAACTAAAATTGGATTGTTGACCTAAGTGTAGGGACTGAATCTGTAAAATACTTAGAAGAAATATTTTTAATTGTTTTTGAACTTGGGTTGGGCAAAACTTTCTTAGATACTGCATCAAAAGCACAAGCAAAAAAAAAAAAATAGATAAATTGAACTTAGTCAAAATTTAAAAGATTCATGTTTCCAAAAATACTATCAAGAAAATAAAAAGATAATGCATGCAATGGGAGAAAACACAAATAATCTATCTGATAAATAATTTTACATTTAGAATATTCAAAGAATTCTTACAACTCAATGATAATTGAACTGAAATCCAATTTTGAAATGAACAAAGTGTCTTCATGAACAGTTTTCCAAAGAAGAAATACACATGCCCACAAGCCCATGAAAAGATACTGAACATCACTAGTTATTAGATAATCATAGAGAGTACCAAACAAAAAAGTGAATGTTTAGCATATTTCAGATTTATAAAAAAGTTGTGAAGACACTGCAGTTTCCATATACCTTACTCCCGGTTCTCCCTATTATTAGCAACTTACTACAGTATAGTACATTTGTCACTATAATAAACCAATGTTGATACATTATTAACTAAGGTTCGTACTTTATTCAGATTTTCTTAATTTTTACCTAATGTTCTTTTTCTGTTACAGGGTCCCATTTGGCTGTCTCATTAAATTTAGGTACCATATTTCTATAAGCTCCTCCTGGCAATGACCATTTTGCAGGCTTTGTGTGTATGTGTATGTGTGTGTTTTCTTTTTAAATGACAGTCACATTTCTGAGGAATTCTTGTCAAGGATTTTGTGGAATGCTCTCTAACTGGGATTTGTTTGATGTTGTTCTCACAATTGGATTGGGTTATGTGGTTTTTAGAGGAAGACCATGGAGGTAAAGTACTGTTCTAATCATGTCTTATCATCTCACATCATATCATGGATACATATTATGAACACGATTATTTACTTTTTATTTTGATATAAGATCTTGCTAACTTGCACAGGCTGTGTCTGGCCTCAAACTTGCAATCCTCCTGCCTCAGCCTCCCAGGTTGCTAGGATTATAAGTGTGAGCCATAACACTTGCCTATATTACTGTTAATGTAAACTGGACCACTTGCTAAAGTAGTGTTTTTTGGTTTCATTAATCTGTAAAATTACTTTTTTTCTCCTTTCCATAATATATTATTGGGAAAGAAATCACTATGCACTTGAGAATTGAGGACTTATTGCTCCACCTATTTGAGGGTGGTGTATCTACATACATTATTTGGAATTCTTTAGCATGGAGAATTTGCTTATTCTCCCTCATTTATTTATAATAGTTTATATCAGTATAAACTCATGGATATTTACTTTATAATTCTGACTAAAGAGGTTAGGAATAATCACTCCTGTTGTTGCAATAAGAAATAGGTGAGCAAAAGAAAAAATTCAAGGACTTTTCATGGATCCTTCAGAAGATTGATGTCACAGGGAAAACTGCCACCACAAAATACAGTAACAGGTGGATACAGAGAATCACAGCTGAGATCAGGCTAGTTGTACCCAAGCTGTTGGAGACATAAACTAATAGGAATGTTTCAAGGATAATTTTGACATATTGCTGGAGGATGAATGTGGACTAGCCTGAAAGAGAAATGCTTGGAGGCAATCTTAGGGAGACCCTACATTTTATCCCCAGGAACCCACAAATTCTCACAGTGATCCAAGAAACAAATCTCCTGGGGATTGGCAAACGGAAAGGCAAAGATAATATTGTGAAATAAGCCCACAGCATTCTTTACAATTGAGACCTACTTTCCAGAGGGGAAAAGACACTAGTTCTATATTCCTCTAGGGGAAGAGTAATTCTCTCACACCAGTCTGTTGGTTAGTCCTGTGCCTTCAGTTCTCTGATGGGGCCAGGAAAAATAATTTTCAGTTTGTCCAGATTTATCTTGTTTTAAGAATGGGAGTGACAACTTCTAAGCTCTCTCATTGAAACTGAAAGGAAGTCTCCCTGAGTTTTCTTCCATAATCAGGTTTCCTTTTTTTTGTACTGGGGTTGAACCCAGGGCCTCACACATGCTAAAACCTGAGATGTACCCTTAGTCCCCTTTTTTATTTTTATTTTGAGACAGGGTCTCACTAAATTGCACAGTGGCCTCTGGCCTCAAATTTATGATTCTCCTGTGTCAGCCTCCTGAGTGGCTGGAATTACAGATGTGTGCCATGGCGCCTAGCTGCAGCCAGGTGTAGTCACATAATTTTCACTAATTTATTAGTTTTCTAATATCTTTACACTCATTTTAGAATGTTCATCATTTTTACTTTTTATGAATAGGAAGTTGTTTGTGAATTATCGTATTATGGATTACTAGAAATGGAAATCCAATCTCTTAATCAGATTAGAAGAAATTTCAGTATCTTTTTGAGGTACTTTTGCTTTTTATTTTTTAATTTATTTTTGCTCTGAAGTGTCTGAATATCTCAGGGATTTAGGTGAAACACCATTTGTATACTATCATTTTTCAGTTTTTTTGTCTGTGATACTTAGGATTGATCACAGAGCCTTACACAAGCTAGGCGAGTACTCTACTACTGAGCTGCACCCTAGCCCCTTTTTTAGTTTTCATTTTGAAACAGTCTCACTAAGTTGCACAGTCTGCCTCTGGTATTCAACCCATGATTCTCCTGCCTCAGCCTCCCAAGTTGCTTGATTACAGGCATGTGCCACAGCACCAGCTGTTTTTCAACAATTAATCCTTCTGTTCTTGATAGGTGGGATCACTGTTAAAACCAGGTGAAAATATGTGGTAGATTTCTGCCTTCTCTGTGGATAGAATAAAGCCTGTGCCATGGAGCTGACTCTATCAAGGGAAGATGATTCAACTCCATGGGAGTTAATGGCCTAATGTACTCATCCTGGAGCTTCCAAGTATTGGCACAAGTTGGGCTTCTTTTCCCAAAGTCTGCCATAATGCCATGTGATTGGGTCAGGGAGTCTTCCAACCTTATCCACATTGTCCTGAGCCAATAGCCCACCATTCTTGATCCATATCCTAGTATTGGAATAAATAAAAACAATTTGACTAACTTTCCCTTCTCCCTGTCCCCCTAAATATATCATTTTTCATGTGGGGAAAGTTAGCCTTTAGAGACCTTTGGTGATGTTTATTCTGCCAGTGAACTACAAGATCTCATTGGGATTGTCTTAATTTATTAGAGAAATTCAAGTAATGCTAAATGTTTTATTAAAATGTTTTTGTGATATTCCTTTTAGAGTTCTAGAGCAAATTAGCTGACATGTGTTGGAAAAGGATTTGTGAATTGACAAAATAATGCCTGTCAAACACTTACCAAAACAGTCCTCTAGAGTAACTCTTTATAGAAGACTTAAAAGCTACTCTATCAATTGACAGGAAAATTACTGCCAACTTTTAATGAATTTTAGTAAAAAGAAAGTGGCATGTAATTTTGCCTTGTTTTGTCATCTTACTTTGTATTTTTAAAAATTAGCATTGAGAGTGAATAGAGAGAAAGAGTTAAGAGCAGAGACTTCAAATCTCATCGTGTAACTTCCTATTTGACGTTGGGTAAGTTGCCAACTAAGTTGCCACATCTGCAAAATGTATAAATAACAGCTATACTTGGTTCATCAAGTCTTTACAGAAATTAAGAGTTAATATTTGTGAAATGCTTAGAGAAGTGCCTTGCACACACTATGTGCTACATAACAGAGGTGAATTAATTTGAACTGATCTGTCTAGTGATTGGGAGAGAGAGAATTTTAACCAAAGAATGTTAGACCCCAAAGCCTGTGCTTTTTCTAAAATACTACATTTAACATTCTGTCATCTAAAGTTGGCTACTTCTTGGACACATACTCACCCAAACCAAGCACACTCTGGAGGTCCACTCTCAGCTTCTGCTTCCTAAGCGTATAAACCATGGGGTTAAGGGATGGGGGGATGACAATATGCAACACATTGAGGGATGAGGAGAAGCCTTCTTCCTGCCAAATGTGTGACAAATACTAAAATAATAGCTGTGTAGAAAAAGATAATGAGAATGAGGTGGGAGCCACAGGTACTCAGGGCTTTAGATGTTGTTTCAGCAGAGTTCAGCTTCAGAACTGAGTGAATAATCAAGGCATAGAAAGCAAAGACCAGAACCATGTCACTCCCAACCAAGGCCAGGCCAAGGCCAACTGGTAAAACCTGTTAATGGTGATATCACAGGCCAAACTGATGACCCCCTAGTTAGAGCACAGGCAGTGGTCAATTTTGTTCCTGGAGCAGGATTGTCTCTGGGCAGCCAGTACCGGCAGTGGGATGGTCAACAGACCATTTCTGAGCACCGTGGGCAGTGTGCTCCACTGAAAATGGAAGGGTACTGAAGGGGATAACAAATGGCTACATATCTATCCATGCATAGGAAGATGCCTGACTCCATGCTCATAAAAGAGTGGATGGCGTAGATCTGAGCAAAACACTCAGGGAGACTGATGGCATTGGCATCAAACCACAAAATGGCTAGGATCTTGGGCATGCTGGTGGTAGTCAGGCCGATGTCTACTATAACCAGGATACCGAGGAACTTATACATGGGCAGTGCAGGCTAGGCTTCTGGTAAATAGTGACTAAGATAAGGAGATTATCACCAAGAGCTAAGAGGTAGAGCAGAGTCATGGGCAAGGAGAGCCAGTGCTGACACTCATGAGTGCCTGGGAGTCCCATCAGGATGAACTCAGATGCTTGAAACTCCAAGAAATTGGTTGTACTCAGGGCAGTATCCATATCTTGGTATGTCTTGTTCTCAGCAACTGCCTGCGGATAAAAGGAAAACAATAAAACTGTGTTTAGCTCCACTGAGGATTGAGAAATAAGGCTTACCTACAATAACTTAGTCCTTTAAAAAAATGCATTCTGAACCCCCTTGAGATCATTGGAAATAGTTCAGATAAGGACAGGAGGGCCCAAATAGATTCTAAGATAAAGATTTTAATACAACAAAAATGAGAACTACTGGCTTTATTTTCCTGAAATTCTGTATAGATTTCTGAGTATGGAAAACATAGACACAAAGCACGAGTCATATGTGCTACAAAGAATATGATTTTCAGTAGGTAGTATTAGAAAACAGAGTTGGTGTCTCCATTACAAGGGATCTTCAGGAAGAGAATAAATAACTATAATGGAAAGAATGACCATGCTCCACTACTGAGCTGCACCCTGAGCCCCTTATTTATTTTGAAACAAGGTCTCACTAAGTAGTGCAGGCTCCTTCTGGTTTTGAACCTTCAGTCCTCCTGCCTCAGCCTCCTGAGCCACTGGGATTATAGGTGTGTGCCACAGCACCTAGCTCAGGTGGTGGTATTTACATATGAGGAAACAGGTTGAATGAGTTGTCTAGATAAGAATCATATATTGGAAACACCAAAAAGTGACTAAACTACAGCAACATTTTTAAGCTTTTGTATTTAATACCAGTACTCTTTCCATCAAATTGTAGCCAGTATATTTGTACCCTTTAGGAATATCATTTGTTTCCTCCCCTGATTATGAAAATATTAAATGAACCTGGAGTACATTATGTTAAGTGAAAAATGCCAGATGCAGACAAATACCACTCATTTGATCAAGTGATTTCATTCATTTATGGAATCCAAAAAAGATGATCTCATAGAAATAGGGAGTAGAATAGTGGTTACCAGAGGCTGGGGAGGGTAGGGCACAGATGAGAGGATGGGCAGAAGTTGATCAATGTGTACAAAGTTACAGTTAAATAACCAGAATAAGTTGTGATGTTCTACTGCATGATAGAGTGACGATTGTTAGGTGCCCTCGAGTTGGTATCTGACTCATAGAGACCCTGCGTACAACAGGTGAAACATTATTGTCCGTGCTTCTCTGCTGTTCATAGGGTTTTCAATGGCAGATTGATTTTTTGGAGTGGATTTGGGAGTGGGTCCTTCTTCCAAGTATCTGGTGTTCCCAGGCAGTCTTCCATCCAAGTATTAACCAGGCCCGACCCTGCTTAGCTTCCAAGATCTGATGGGATTGGATGCCTCAGCGCTGCGGCTGCAGGCAGGGTGACTATAGTTAACAGTAAAGTACTGCATATTACAAAATAGCTAGAAGAGAGTATTTCAAGTGTTCTTATCACAAAGAAATGATAGATATTTGAGATAATGTATATGCTGATTACTCTGATTTGATCATTACACAAACTATTCATGTGTTGAAACATCACATTGTACCCCATAAACATACACAATTATGTGTCAATTAAAAATAAAATAAAGAAGTCCAGGCACCATGGTACATACCTGCAACACCAGCAACTCAGAAGTATGAAGCAGAAGGATTGCGAGTTTGAGGCCAGAATCTGCACAACTTAGCAAGACCCTGTTTCAAAACAAAGCAAAAAATAAATAAAAGAAAGACTTGGGGTGCAGCTAAGTAGTACGGCACTTGCCTACCATGTGTGGTGCCCTGGAATCCACCCTGAGCACTGCAAAAACAAACAAACAAACAAACAAATAAATAAAGCTTAAAAGGCAAAAAAATTAATGATATAATTTAGGTGATAAATATATGAATGTTCACTTAAAACTCTTTGTGATTTACCATATGTTTACATTTTTCATAATAAAATGGTATAAAAAATGAAAATAATTAAAGCCATTGTGTGTGTGTGTGTGTGTGTGTGTGTGTGTGTGTGTGTGTGTGTGTGTGTGTATGTGTGTGGTCCTTGAGGGTTGAACCCAGGGCCTCACATATTTTTCAAGTGGTCCACCACTGGGCTACATCCCTAGCCCATTTTAAATTTTTTTATTTGGAGACAGGGTCTTATCAAATTATGCAGGCTGCCTTTGGCCTTAAACTTGTGATCCTCCTGCCTCAGCCTCCCAAGTCACTGGTATTAAAGGCGTGTGCCACAGAGCCTGGTTAAAGCCATACTTTTGAATACTCAATTTTATTAATAAAAGAAGTAAGAAGGGAAAATTACCAATAAACTTGCATCCACTTCCAATTTTTTTATGGAATAGTTTGAAAACATCATAAGCATTTGCTGCACACATTTTGACCTTTTTTGTTTAAGTCATTTCTTGGCTTATTCTTGGCTCTATAACATTTGATCCTCTTTGTTTTTGGTTTTGTTGATTTTTGAATTGTTGGAGAATATTTTCAAATAAGTATCAAAAATGTACTTGAACATTATGCTTAGAGGATATTTGAATATCTGCAGATTGAATTTATTGCTTTTATTTATGAATACTATCTTGTGTTGTCAAGTATTTATGTATTGGGCTGGAGATATAGCTCCATGGTAAAGTGTTCACCTAGTGTGCACAAAGGCCTGAATTTGATCCCTAGCCTAATATATATATATATATATATATATATATTTCAAAATCAGAAAAATCAAAAAAGTATCAAAGTCACCCCTTCCAAATCTCTCTGTTTTTGCTTTGTTTCATGGTATTAATGTCAAGACTGTTTCCCTCATTGTCCATGATTAAAAGCCATTGGTTGTTAATATGCTATTTATTGATTATGTTATTGTTGTTAGATGCCGTCGAGTGGTATCTGACTCATAGTGAACCTGCATACAACAGGTGAAACACTATTGTCAGTGCTTCTCTGCTGTTCAGAGGGTTTTCAATGGCAGATCCATTTCTGGGAGTGGGTTGCTGGGCCAGTCTCCCAATTTATTGATTATAATAAATATATGTTACTCATGAAATTGGTAAAGAAAAACAAAACAATATCACTTTCACAAAAACAGAAGAAAAATATAAATGAAAATCCTAAGAACGAAAGATAATGATCTTTAGCATTTAAAAATATTTTTCTGCATTTTCTTTGCATTCTTCTTACACAGTTAATGTTCTATATAAATGGGATTTCTTTTATCCTATGTGTTAATGTAGAACATATAAATTTCCCTATTCATTAGCCCACTCTTTATAAACATTTTAACTATAAATGTTTTCAATGACCAGTGATGTTATCAACTGGTTTTCTAACATTTTCCCCAATTTTTGTTTGGTGGTTTGCACATGCTGCAAAACATCCATATATTTGGGTATGTATGTATGTATGTATGTATGTATGTATGTATGTGCGTATTTGCAGTACTAGGGATTGATCCCAGAGCCTTGTACATGCTTTACAAGTGCTCTACCACAAAGCTTCACCCTCGGATCTTTTTTTTTTTTTTTTTTTTTTTTTTTTTTTTTTTTTTTTTTTTTTTTTTTTTTTTTTTTTTTTTTTTTTTTTTTTTTTTTTACTTTTTATTTTATTTTATTTTATTTTTTATTTCTTTCTTTTTGTGGTACTGGGGGTTGAACCCAGGACTTTGCGCTTGCATGCTTTGCAAGTGCTGTACTACTGAGCTGCACCCCAGCCCATTTTTTTACTTTTTGAGACAGAGTCTCGCTAAATTATGCAGACTGCCTCTGGTCTTGAACTTGCGATCCTCCTGCCTCTGCTTTCTGAGTTGCTGGATTTACAGACATGCGTCACCGTGTCTGGAGATTTTTCTTTTTATTTGGAGACAAGGTCTCACTAAGTAAGACTTGAACTTGCAATCTTTCTGCCTCTGCCTCCCAAGTTGCTGGGATTATGGGTGTGCACCATCACTCCTAGCTGGTGTGTGTGTGTGTGTGTGTGTGTTGTGTGTGTGTGTGTTTAAAAACAGATTCATGCTATTTTTTCTTTTATTTTCTATCTTTTACACTTAGAGATCTTTAACCAAGAATTTATGGGTGATCTCCATGGGAGTGTATGAACTTTGTAAATACATATGGGAACATTTTGTCTATATTCACATTGTGCTGGGGAGAAGATATGGTCAGCTATCATCAAATTCTCAAAACATTCCATTATACAAATAAGAAATAATTCTTAACTCAAAAAATATGACCAGTATTATTTCCCTGATTTTTAATTTTTAATGGTTGATCTTTTGGTTTTATGACAATTTACTTACATGGAACTAGTTTTGCTATTAATGAGAGGTATGCAACATATTTATTCAAATAATTAAATGAGTTCTGCATTCTTACCAAGTGATTATTATGCTTTCTTTGTCATATACTGACTATATACACACACATTTCTGGGAATCTACTCTTTCTATTTCTTTCTAGTTATCTTTGTATCAATATTAGTGAACTTAATACAAAATAAGACTATTATTATTGTCTTCAATTTTAAACCATTTTTCATGTGTTTTTTTCTCCAGACTAACTTTAGAATTTCTGTGTTGAGTTATAAAATAACATGGTTTTAGTTGGGAATATAGTAAACCTATACATGAATTTTGAAAAATTGACATCTGTATATTATCAAGTCCTCTTGTTCATAAATATGGATTCTTTCTGCATTTATTTAATCTTTAATAACAAATCTCATTAAAATTTTCTACTGTACTGTTCTTTTTGTGGTGATTAGTACTATTAGATGTTTTTAGTGAATATGATTTTTTTTCCTACATTATGTACTTAAATTTTTAGCATATGATAACTCATTGAATTTATTTTATTTTAATTAATTAATTAATTTCTTGGTATTTGAGATATGATCTCACTGTTTAACCCAGGCTAGCCTGAAACTTTCTGTGTAGTACGGGATGGGATCCAACTCATGATCTTCCTGTCTCAGCCACCCGAGTACTGGGTTACAGGCATACACCACCACACCAGGCTCGAATTGATCTTTATTACTATTATTACTTTGTCATTTCTTATATTCACCCACTTTGATAAACTTGTGCTTTTATATGTTTTATGACTTTTTGCCTTGTATTTTATCAACCATTTAATTTTGCTGGTGAAGTAGTTGTACTTACTATTTTCTATATTGCCATGGTATTTTTATCTTCTGTGTCACCCATTTTGGTAAATTATTGTTAATTCTTATAATTTTCAAGTGATACTTAAAAAAGTTCTAAGTAGAACAAAATGTTGCTTGCAAACAGTGTTTCTATCTATAAATACTAATATCCCTTAATTTTTGTTTCATTTCTCAATGAAATGGTTTGAAGTTCACGATCAGTATAAAATGATTATATTATGGTAGCATATGTCTTGACTTTTTGGTTGACTCTAATGGGAATTCAGCTAGGATTTACACTACATGTGATTTTTTTAAAAAGTTACAGGTCTTTTATCAGACATAATAAAAGTTATTTACTCAGAGGTATTTTTTGTTCTAGGAAAGCTGAATATAGGATTTATTACTGTAGGTCCCTTGCTTTATCACTTATTCATTGACCATCTTAGAGCTCAGCTACATTGCTCTATTTCCTGATGAGGGATCTTAGACCCTACAAAAATGGAGAGCTGAGAGAAGTACTGAAGAAGAAAAATCAAAGAAAGCCAACTATGGAAGCCAAAGATAATCAAACTCAGGGAACAGAACAGAATTACTAGACATGGACTCTAAATCCTTTGTCTCAATATGCAGGTCATTTACTGGTTTACTCACTACCGCAGGAAGGGCTCTGAAGAGCCTGTACTGCTAGCAATGTCTTCTGTAGATTCTTCTACTTTCCTGGTTGCAGCAAACTGTCTTCAGCCTTTTATTGTCTAGAACAGATTCGTGTCCTCGCTTGTCACTCTGGAGTTTGTTGGGGTTAGTGAATCCCTAAGATGCCTGGTTCTGGTGTGCTGCTTTGTGGGTCCTCCTTACTCTGTTCCCAAGTGTCCTTGAGGGCCTAATCCTTTAAAACATTACCGTGGGAATAACACTCAAATGCTGCTTGTGGTCAGTCAAGTAATTTCTGGGACAAAACCAATTCAGCCCTGGTCCCAGGGGCGACCTACCAAATAGACAACTTTTCACTAGATTCTTTGGCCATTAATTTGATCCTATCTGATGAATCATACTTTTCATTATGGGAAGGTTCTGAAGTCTTCTCTTGTCAAAATGTATCTTTACTCTATATCCTGTTCAGAGTTTTCACCTATTTATTTTCTGCTTCACACACTTTATGAGTAACCTGTTTGTTTTGCTTCCTCTTCCTCATGTCTTCAATACTTTTCATCTCAGTGCAACTTAGGTTTGTCTCAATATCACACAAATATTGCTCTTGCTAATGACCTCAAATAGTAAAAAAATAATGGATGTATTTTACAACTTAACATTACTACAATTCTTTACAGTATTTTTCCATGTTGACTAGTTCCTTCATTTAGGGCTACTTCCTTTTTTCTTTCATGACAGCATGTTTTTAGTACTCAGCTGGAAGGGTGACTTTACCTGACAGAAGTATCAGTCTTTTCTGATGAAGATTGTTCTCTGTGATATTTTTCACCAATGTGCTTAGTCAGAAAAGTTATAAATCTACTTAAAGAGTTTCCTCATGGTAGAGGAATTAAATGATAACAACAATATAGTGAAATTATACTCAGTCTTGGATCAATGATCATGAAATGATGATATGATCTGAAATGAAGCTTGGATGACTGAAGAATAAAATGGCGCTAAGTATGGCATGTTGTTGTTAGGTGCTTTCGAGTTGGATCTAACTCATAGTGACCTATGTACAACAGGGGAAACTACTTGATATTGTGCCATGACCAGCACTATTATCAGTGCTTCTCTGCTACTCATAGGGTTTTTGATGGCTAATTGTTTTGGGAATGGGCTGCTGGGTCCTTCTCCCAAGCCTACAGCACCTGGTATTCCCAGGAAGTCTCCCATTCAAGTGCTACCCAGGCCCAACCCTGTTTAGCTTCTGAGATCTAATGAGATCAGGCACCAAAGTGGTATGGCTCTAGACAAGTATGGCATACTATATTATAAAAACTTCTTGAATTTGGAAAGGGAGAATTTAAAGAAAGACATGATAATGGCCACTAGAAAAATGTTCCTCCAAATTCAGGAGTGGACTGGAATCAAAAATTAATATTGTCCTCTACCTCCTGGAGGAGTCTTCTTGGGTTTTGAGATGAGTGGTCTTAGGTTATTCTACTGATGCTATAATTGGTAATGTATCAGTAATTAGTTTCTTTTTGTGGCTGAATAATATTTCAGTGTATGAATATGCCAAATTTTGTTTCTGTATCCCTCAGTTGGTGGACATTTGGATAGTTCTAATTTGGGGGCTACTATGAATAATGCTGCTCTACCACTGGGCTGCATCTCCAGCCCATTCTAATTTTATTATTTTATCTTGAGACAGGTCTCACTAAGTTATGCAGGCTACCTCTGGTTTCCAACTCCGAAGTCATTGTGATTACTGGATTGTGTCACCATACCCTGCTGGAAGTGCTTTTACTTAGCTGGTACTTTACAAATGTCTGTGCCCCTGTCACTCAGCCAAAGGCTGTGCGCTGCATTTTCAGAGTTGTTGTTCAGGGCTTGGACTCTAATTGCTGCCTGTCTACTCTGCTGGGCAGTGAGGAGTTTGATTTATCTTTTCAGTAAAGCTTTTTTTTTTTTTTTTTTTTTTTACTGGGGTAACGCTGGCTACCTTGTGAGGGAAATTCTGGATTTCCCTGCATAGGACCCCAAATTGGCCTATTGCCTCTGTTAGGAAGTTTGTTCAGTTGTTGGTCATCTCTGAACAAAATACAGGCCACTCTTCCCTGATTTTATCTCTACAGTTTCACTGTTTCTCACAGAGGCTTCTTCCATTCTTCCCTCTTGGAGAGATGCCCTCTAGAATTCCCATCCACAGTTCTGGGCTCACCATTTTGTTTATTTTGTGCTTGTTGTTTCCTGAGACCCACCACCAGGACTATAGCACAGTAATTCTTAAACCTCTTGATGGCAGCATTACTCGTCTCCTTTATGGATTTAAAATTGGAAGTAGATGGCACAGAGGACATGTCATAGCCCTCATCTAACGGTTTATCTTCCAAATCTGTCAAATCTAGCAGTGTGTTTTCCATTTCTAATGAAACCATTCTTTTAAAACTACTTTCATGGATTTTTGACACATTATGTTACAAGATTCTTTGAACCTGTATTCAGCCAATCCCTATGAAATAGTGGGGCTGAAAAAATTACATCCAAAGTTCCTTTTCTGTCATATCATGGGGAACATTTTCTGTGTATTTCATTTTTACTGCTAGGTAGGTCCTAAATATGGACTCAATGATATCTGAAGTTGAATTATATCTGAAACCACTGTAGCCATTGGACACCAGTCAGAAATACTGCAGAAATGCCAACATCCTGCTTGTGATTGGATGTGAAAGAACTGTCTGATACATTCACATTTAAACAATTGCTCCAGAATTCCTTGCATTGGTCACTTGATTTACAACAAAGTCTTTAATGAAGCTGTTTTTTTACCTTCCAGTTCTTTATTTGCTCTCAGATTTGAGCAGTATCTGCTGAAGAATGTCCTTTACTGCATCTTATTCCTCCACTGCTGTGCTTTTATTGGAAAAAGAAAATTTAGTTGTATACAGGACCAGGTAAATCTGAATTTTAGCTTTTCCTTCTGGACTGATTTTATGGCATTTACACACACACACACACACACACACACACTGTTGATTGTAAATCTCTTTGCCCTCAGATGCCCATGCAACTCTTTTTGTCATGAGGTATAGAGCTATATCCTGCTTCTTTTGATGCACTTTTTTATAGTCAGCAAAACTTCTTTAGATGGAGTTGCCATAATGGCTCATAAGGTGCAGGTGGAAGTTACTGCCTCCATCAGAAAGTAAGCAACTGAGTTTAGTCAGGTTGAGTTCCACTGTTCTTCTTAGAGCTGCTGCTGGGAAGAGGCTGAAACCCAGTAGCTGTAGCCCTTACCACTGCCTCTCTTACTGGAGGGTCTCACTTGTATGGCTGATTGTGAGATTTCTGAGAACATGTAAATGGAAGTACTAAGGCAAGACTTTTGGCCCAAAGCACTACCACCGTGACACCTTCCTTCTATGAGTTCCTTTCCTCCCCCAATGGTTCCTGCCTGTTTTGTTTCTTCTTTCTGGTCTCCAGTGGTGAAGGAGTCAGGGACTTGATCTGGTCCACCATTTGGCCTAGAGCTTTTCTGGTTCTGGTCATTGGCTGGGCATTTGCTCACTAACTTCAGGCTATAAGGAGCTTAATTGGGACCACATCCCAAAGGGGAGGGGAACACATACAAGGAAGAGAGTTTTATTTTTATTCATCTTTTTACATTCATCTAATTTTGTTTAGGCATTTTTTCTTTATTGTGCAATCAGATTTGTTTTTATTGTTTGCTCTTTTCTCTCCCTCTTCCTAACATTATTCTTTTTCTTTTTTCCTTTATTTACCCTTACTTCTTCCTTCATTTTCTTCTTTCCCTACTCCCTTCATTTCATGCAATTACAATTTTTGCTTTTACCTTAAATAATTTGTAACTTCATAGCTTGCTGTACGTTATTGTTGCCATTTTCTGTTCCATGGTCATTGGTGGTATAGTATTTGGCTTTAATTGATTTTAACTGCATTTCTATATCTGGTTTGGTATTTTAGCTGTTACAATGGCTTGTTTTTTCCTCTTTGAGTGGTATGGGGGAATGAGCACTCAGAAGAAAACTATTCACCAAGAAAATTTCCAAATAAAACTGGAAGAGATATCTATCACAACAGATGTGTAAATCACAAAACAGAAAAACAAGAAACATGAAAAGTCAAAGCAACATATCTCCTCTAAATGACCATAATTCCTTAATTACCAAATCCAAAGATCCTAAAGTGGTTGAAATATCAGACAAAGAACTCAAAACTCTACTTGTAAAAATGATCAATGACTTCAAAGAGGATACAAACAAGCAGATAAATGGAGTAAGGAAATATAGAACCCAGATAAGAAATTCAGCAGTGTAGAAAGAAGACCAAGTTAGTGAAATGGATGAGAAATTTGCAAGAAAATTGAGATGTTGAAAAAAACCCAGACATGTTGGAAATGAAGAACTCACTAAGTGAATAAAAAACACAGTGGAAAGCATCACCAGTAGACTAAAAAGCAGAAGAAAGAATATACAGGATTGAAGACAAGGTCAAGGAAATACTATGTTTAGACATAAAAATAATACATGACCACAACTTTCAAGGACTCTGGGACATGATCAAAGAGATGAAACCTAAGAATCCACAGAGTAGGAGAAGGAACTGAGATAGAAATTAAAGGCACAGAAAACCTGTTAGATAAAATTCTGAGATAAAAAATTTAAATGTACAGAAAGAAATGAACAACCAAGCAAAAGAAACATTAGGATTCCAAATAGACCTGAGCATGAAAAGAACCTCTGTACAACACATTACACTTAAAATGCTAAAAATACAGAATAAAGGAACCACATTAAAAACTGTAAGAGAAAAGTACCAATACATTTACAAAGGCAAACTCATCAGAATACCATTAGACCCCTCAGCATAAACTTTAAATCCAGTAAAGCATGGAATAATATATTTCAACCCTGAAAGTAAATAACTGCCCACCAAGATTATTATATCCAGCAAAGTTATTTAAAATTGATGGAGATATAAAGACTTTCCAAGACAAAAGTATACTAAAGCAATTCATGACCATTAAGGCAAAATTACAGAGGATACTTAAAGAAATCCTACACACATAGGAGGAAGAACTATACTCTCAATAGTGAGAGTGTGGGAAAGAATAAATTTCATTAAAGGAACAAATGAACAACTGAGGAATCAATCTTGTCCAACTCGATAAACTAGCAAACCTCTAATATGAACAGGAGAAAAAAGAACAATTTGTGAACAAACCAGGAACTGCCCCCCTACAATTACAAGAATCATCAAATCCTTTTCAATAATAAATGTAATGTCTTATTAAATGGTCTAAATGTAAATGGTCTTAATCCAATAATTAAAAGATGTAGACTAGCTTGCTGAATTAAAAAACAAATCCTAAAGATTTGTTGTTTGCAAGAAATGTACCTGAGTGACAATGACACACACAGACTAAAAGTGAAAAGGCAGACGATGATATAATAAACAAGTGAAAACTGAAAAGACCAAAAGTAGCCATCCTTATCTCAGACAAAGTAGACTTCAAGCCAAAATTAGTAAGAAGAGATAAAAGGCATTAAATATTAATAAAGAGAACAACCCACCAAGAAAATATAATGATTATAAATATATATGCAGCAAATGTTGGTGTATCCAATTTCATAAACAAATGGTACTGGACATAAGGGACAGCTAGGTCTAGGTACAATTATGTTAGCTTGTGTGTTGCTGTGGAAAAATACCTGAAAAACCAACTTAAGGGGGGAAGGATAGGTTTATTTGGCTTACAATTCAGAGGATTTCAGTCCATAGTATCAGGGAGGCATGGCAATATAGCTGGCAGGGGCTTTAGTGGTGGACCTTCTGTCATGGTGGATAAGATCAGAGAAGGAGGAACCAGAACTTGAGGCTCAGGTAAAACCTCCAAAGGCCTGCCCCCAGTGACCTATTTATGCAAGCAAGTCACTTCTTCTAAGGCTCCACAGACTCCATGAACAATGCCACTATCTAGGAACCAACCATTGAAATACATGCCCTTTGGGGGACATTTCAGACTCAAACCATAACAACAATAATATTGAGTGACTTCAACACCTCAATCTCATCTTATCAATAGATAAAACATCCAAACCAAAAAATAAAAAAACAACAAGAACAACAAAGAAACTTTAGAGTTAAACTGCACCATAGGTCAAATGGATTTAGATATCCATAGAATATTCCATTCAAAAACTATGGAAATATGTATATATACATATACATACATACATACATACATACATACATACATACATATATATACATATATATTCAACCACCCATATAATATTCTACCAAGTAGATTACATTTTAGGTCATAAAAAGAGTATTAATAGATAGAAAAAAATCAAAATAATTTCTTATATCTTATCATATCATCACAGAATAAAAGTAGAAATCAATAGCAAGAGCAATGACAGAAGCTATACAATATATGGAGATTGAACAATATACTCTTACATGACCAGTGGGTCATTAAAGAAAATGGGGTGTAGAGGGGAGGTAAAACATTCCTAGAATAAAAGTAAATGCAAATATAACATATTAGATACTTTGGGATACAGCAATGTCAGTACTAAGAGAAAGTTTTATAGATCAGGGAGGAGTCAAATAACTTAATGATGCACCTCAGGGTCTTAGAAAAACAAGAATAAGCTAAACCTGAAATCAGTAGATGGAAATAAATAATAAATGTGAGGGTAAAAATTAATGAAATGGAGACTAAAAGAACAATATAAAGATTCAATGAAACAAAGACTAAGTTCTTTGACAAGACAAAAAAGGTTGACAAACCCTTAGCCAAATCAACAAAAACAAAGAGAGAAAATCCAAATTAATAAAATTAGAGATGAAAAAGGAGACATTTCAAGAGATATCAATGAAATCCAGAGGGTCTTTAGGGAATACTTTGAAAACTTATATTAAAATATATCAAAAATCCATAAGAAATAGATGAAATCCTAGACACATATTATCTATCAAAATTAAAGAGGATATAAATAACAAATAGATCTATAATGAGCATTGATATTGAAGCAGTTGTAGAGTCTCCCAACAAAGAAAAGCACAGGATTTGATGGATTCGCTACCAATTCTGCCAGACATTTAAGACAGAATTAACACCAATGCTTCTAAAACTAATCCATAAAATAGAAAGAGAATTCTACCAAGCTCATTCTACTAGCCAGTATTACCCTGATATAAGAACCAAATAAGGATACACACAAAAAAGAAAACTACAGACCAATTTCCCTGATAAACATAGATGAAAAATTTCTCAATAAAACATATGTTGACTTCAAAAATACAGGTTTACTGGTGCATGCAGTAAAACGAGTTTCTGAGACACTAGCTGATGTCATGGTTCCTAGAAGGCCACTTATCGATTATCTCTTGTGATTGGGTGGGAATATCCAGAGAGTCTGGCCTTCCCTGATTCCTCCGATTGTTATAATTATATGTTGTATAATAAGAAAAAGAGATTAGAGAAACAATGACCAGGTTTAAAAAGTTCATACATTCCTTTTCTGTTTCTGTAATTGTTACTAAGAAATAAAGTTGAGATACAAGGAGGCTGAGAGAGAGCCTTAGTAGCTCTCGGCTATAGCTCATGAACATTCTTGGTTGTCTGCCTCTTGAATTTGTCACAGAACCTTGTGACTACATTAAGTACGATAGTGAAACACTATTGTCAGTGCTTCTCTGCTATTCATAGGGTTTTCAATGGCAAATTGATTTTTTTTTTTTTGGGGGGGAGTGGGTTGCCAGGTCTTTCTCTCAAGCCTACAGCACCCAGTTTTCCCAGGTGGTCTCCCATCCAAGTACTAACCAGACCCAACACTGCTTAGCTTCTGAAATCTGATGGAATTGGAGGCCGCAGTGCTATGGCTGCAGGTATTCCTATATTTGTTGTTGTCGTTGTTAGGTGCCATCAAGTCAGCATCCGACTCATAGCAACTGTGTGTACAACAGGTGAAACACTATTGTCAGAGCTTGTCTGCTGTTCATAGGGTTTTCAATGGCAGATTGATTTTTGGGAGTGGGTTGCCAGGTCCTTCTCCCATTCCTATATTTAGAAGACCCTAGAAACTCCACCAGGAAACTCTTAGATCTGATAAGTACTTTCAGTAAGGTCCCAGGATACAAAATCAACACAAAACAATGAGTAGCTTTTCTACATACCAATAACAAACATGCTGAGAAAGAAATCAGGAAAACAATCCCATCCATAGTATCTTCAAAAAAGAATAAAATACCCAAGAATAAACTTAATCGAGGAGGTAAAAGACTTCTGCAATGAAAATGTTAAAACATTGAAGAAAGAAATTGAAGACACTAGAAGATGGAAAGACCTTTCATGGTCATAGATCTGCAGGACTAACATTGTTAAAATGGCTATATTACCAAAACTAATCCACAGATTCAATGTATCCCTCCCAAAAATTCCAATGAAATTCACAGAAATAGAAAAAACAATGTTAAAATTCATATAGAAGCACAAAAGACCCCGAATAGCCAAAGCAATCTGAGCAGAAAGTGCAATACTGTAACCATCACAATACTTGATTTTATATTATACTATAGAGCAGTAATTCCCAACCTTTTTGGCTTCAGGGACCAGCTTCATGGAAAATAAAACAACAACAACAACAACAACAAAAAAAAAAAACCCAAATCAAACCAAACAAACAAAAAACTTCAGGCAGTAATGCCAGTGATCAGGAGTGGTTGTAAATGCAGATGAAGTTCACTTGCTCACCCTCCACTCTTCTCCTGCTGTGTAGTCTGGTTCCTAGCAGTCATAACAGCTGAAGTCTGCGGCTAAGGGACCCCTGATATAGAGCCATAGTAACAAAAATAGCATGGAACTGACACAAAAACAGATATGTAGACCAATGGAATAAAATAGTTTGTTGTTGGAGAGAACTCAGAAATAAACCCACATACCTGCAGCCACCTGATTTCTGACAAAGGGGCCAAAAACATAAGTTGGGTAACAGACAACCTCTTCAACAAATAGTGATGGGAAAACTGTATGTCCACATGCAGAGGAATGAAACTAGATTCCTGTCTTTCACTCTGTACAAAAATCAATTTGAAATGTACCAAAGATTAATGTAAGACTCAAAGCTTTGAAACTCCTAGAAGAAAATATAAGGAAAAGCACTTCAAGATCTAGGCATAGGAAAGGACTATCTAAAAATAGCCCAGGAAATAATAGCAAGAATTGACAAATGGGATTGCATGAAATTAAAAAGCTTCTGTACAGCAAAAGAACATTTCTTTCTTGGTGATACTTGGGAGTTTAAACACAGGGCCTCAAATATACTTTGCAAATACTTTAGCATTGGGCTGCACCTGAGTTCATTTTTTATTTTTTGTCTTTTGAGCCAGGGTGTTGCTAAATTCTTCAGGCTGCCTCTGGCCTCAAACTTTTGATCATCCTGCTTCAGCCTCTTAAGTTGCTGGTATTAGGGGCATGTGCCACCATGCCTGGCCAAAAGAAACAATTAATAGAGTGAAGAGATAGCCGACAGAATGGGAAAAAAAATCTTTGCTAGCTAAGCTATTCATCTGACAAAGGATGAATATCCAGAATATATAAAGACCACCAAAAATTAAATACTAAAAGAACAAATAATCCTACCAAAAAACAAGCAAATGAATTGAATAGATAGTTCTTTAAGAAAGAAGAATAAATGACCAACAATCATATGGAAAAATGTTCAACATCCTTAGCCATCAGGGACATGCAAATCAAAACTATATTGAGATTTCATCTCACCCCAGTCAGAATGGCTATCATTAAGAAAATTGCTGTTTTTAGGTGCCATCAAGTTGGGTTCAACTCATAGTGACCCTATATACAATGGCACAAAGCAGTCTCTGGTGCAGTACCAGGTACAAGATCTTTTTTATGTTCAAGCCCATTGATGTAGCCACGGTGTCAATCTATCTAGTTGAGAATCTTCCTTTTTTCATCGACATGCCACTATCCCAAACATAATGTCCTTCTCCAGGGATTGGTCCCTCCTGGCTACATGTCCAAAATATGTAAGATGCAATGTAAACATCCTTACTTCCAAGGAGCACTCTGGTTGCACTTCTTCTAGGACAGATCTGTTGGTTCTTTTATGAGTCCATGATATATTCAGTATTTATCTCCAGCACCATAATTTACAAGCATCAGTTCTTCTCCTGTCTCCCTTCTTCAATGTCCAGTTTTCACAGCCATATGATGTGACTGAAAATACCATGATATGCAATGTAAATAGTATATTTATTTCACTATGTGGAAACTAAGGTTTATAAATGGCTAGATGTTTTGCTTAAGATCATACAGCTGCCAAATGGCAGAAAAGTTTCCCTGATCCAGGGTCTTATACCTGGTCTAGAGTTTCTTCCATGACACCAGAGCTCTAGGTCAGTTTATGTCTCCCATATTCCTAGCCTGCACATATATCATCATTACATGGTCTCTCTAGAAGTTATGGTTGAAGGAATAGGAAATACTTATATGGTTTCTTTTGGAGAGAAAAGCAAACTTTCTTGACCATTTTAAAGCTGTGCTGTTTCGAGCTGGGCACTGTGGCATATGCCTATAATCCCAGCTACTCAGGAGGTAGAGGCAGGAGGATCACAAGTTCAAGACCAGAGGCAGTCTGCATAATTTAGTGAGAGCCTGTCTCAAAAAGTTAAAAAGTGGGCTGAGGGTGCAGCTTAGTGATACAGCATTTGCAAAGCCTAGGCCCTGGGTTTAATCCCTAGTACCAAAAAAAAAAAAAAAAAAAAAAAAAAAAAAAAAAAAAAAAAAAAAAAAAAAAAAAAAAAAAAAAAAGCTGTGCTATTTATTTCTTCTTTCTTATGCTGTCTTCTGTTTCTTTCCCTCATGCTTAGAGAATTCTTTTTGTTATCATTGAGGCTATAAGATAAAGCTAGCTATACCTTTTATGTCTGAAATATGAATTACTTCTATTACATGCCAAATCCTTCCCAGACCCTATATTCAGGTATCTGTGGGTCCTTGTGTTTATCTTTCATATGCTAGAATTGCAATATTTGAGGTGTTATGATGTTGGGGAAATACATAATCCCCAAATCATTCTTTATCTTTCCTGTTATTTAATATCTCTGTACTTCCTCCACAGTGGCCAAAGAGTCCTGGTGGGTCTTCCCTGGCCTCCAGGAGCCACTGCTGTCACAGAGATGGAATGACTTCTAGCTTGGTGGTCAGTGGCTGTAAACTGTGGTCTGATCCAGTAATACAGAGCTGTGATGTTGGGTGATTTACTTCTTTTCAGACCTCAGTTTTCTAACATATAAAATGATTGTTAACATGGAGCATATTGGAGACATGAACAATGTTGTAAACTCTTACTGTGAATACTTGAAGAGAGGAGCTGGAAGGTACATCTGCCAATTTGTTCTCCCACTCTCAGTAAATTGGCTGTGATATAGAATTCTTGGCCTTCACATTATTATTGCTGCCAAGAGCTTCTGTTTATTACAGGTCACCACACCACAAAGCTTTGTGTCTACCCTGGTACAGTAGGGTGATACAGGAGGTGAAGTCAGTCATGGAGAGGTTGGGTAGAGAAGTAAGTGAAATGGAAGGAAATAATACAAGAAAGAGTCTGATCAATGTTGGAGTTATCAGGGACTTTATGTTATTTGGTAGTCTTGGCAGTCAGTTGAAGTTTGGAATAGTAGGATGTCTCTAAGGGATTTCTCGATTGTTAATATTTTAACAGTTTCAGATGAAATTTAGTAGGTAAAGCCTAGAGGACTGAGTTCATCGGTGATTAAATCAAGTACCAGCACTCATAACTTGGGAACATGAGTTTGAGAATGATTTTTATTCATGAATCACTGGGCATCTACTTAAATATAGTTATGTAACTTGCCCCCGATCACACATATTACAGGATATCTAATCTTGGAACAGTCTGGGGTTTAGCTCAGTTGGCAGAGTGCTGCTCTGCACTCTCTGACAACACAGATTTGATCTCTGGCACTGCAAAAATGAAAGAAGGACATGGCATTTCACTCCCAAAGCTATCCTGAAACAATCAGCCATTGAAAATCACATGAGGGTCACTGCCAGTTGGAGCAGACTTGACAGCACCTAACAATAACGATGATCTTAGAACCTGGTTTCTGAACTTCTTGCCAATGTGTTTCCCACTAACTTGCCTCTTCTGGTTTGAAGATATCGCAGAAATATTGACTAAACTGAAAGTTATTTTTTACTTTTTCAGTGAGAACTATTGGGGTGAGTGATGTGATTGTGTTGGTGTTAGTGAGACCATTCATCCTGAGTTCCCAGTCTCTACACCATTGAATCTGACCTGCCTGCGTTTGTTTGCAGTGGCTCTTTGTTGTTCTGTGTGGGATGATGACCATGATTCTTTCCAATAATTCTCATCTCTTCCCCCATACTTTCTTCTTGATTGGCATCCCAGGACTAACTGTGGCCCACATTTGGATATCACTTCCTTTTTGCTTTATGTTTTTCCTGGCACTGACTGGGAATAGTGTCCTGATTTTTCTCATCTGGACAGAACACAGGCTTCACCAGCCCATGTTTTGGTTTCTTGCCATGCTCTCTTTTGTTGACCTGGTCCTCTCCATCTCCACACTGCCCAAGATGCTGGCTATTTTCTGGTTTGGTGCTACAGCCATCAGCTCTCACTTCTGTCTTTCCCAGATGTTTTTTCATCCATGCATTCTCTGCCATGGAGTCAGGGGTGCTATTGGCCATGGCCTTGGATCGCTATGTGGCTATCTGTAACCCACTGCATTATGCAACCATTCTTACCCCGAGTGTTGTCACCAAGATTGGAGGACTGGTAGTGCTGCGCGGTGTGGGGTTGACCATCTTCTTTCCAAGCCTGGCCCATCGGCTGCACTATTGTGGCTCACACACGATTGCCTATACCTACTGTGAGCATATGGCAGTGGTGAAGCTGGCCTGTGGGTCCACCACTGTGGACAGCCTCTATGCCTTTGCTGTGGCGATCTTTCTTGGTGTGGGGGATGTGGCCTTTATTGCCTACTCCTATGGGCAGATTATGAAGACTGTGATGCATTTTCCTTCACCTGAGGCACGCGCTAAAGCAGGAAGCACATGTACAGCCCATGTTTGTGTCATCCTCTTCTTCTATGGGCCTGGTTTTCTTTCTGTGGTCATTCAGTGTTTTGGGCCATCCACAGCCTCTGCTGCCAAGGTCATCCTTGCCAATCTTTACTTGCTCTTTCCTCCTGCTTTAGATCCCATTGTCTATGGGGTCAAGACCAGGCAAATCCGAGAATGCCTATTCACATTTTTAAGCCCCAATCGGATTGAGCCCACTTGAGTGTGATTCTCCTCACCTGGACCTTGGAGGCCAACGTGCCTGCTCACCCTGCATGGGGTAGAAACCCAAAGCCCATAATAATGGACAATAAAGAGAATGAAAATGAACTTATCCTGGGAGATTGTGAGTTGGGAAATCTCTTCTGAGTCTTGTGATGTTTAGATATTGGGACTAAGGCTAAGAAGGGCTGTGATATCTCAGTTGATTGATAAGCAAGTAATTTTTGACACCTTTTTCTTCTATAAGTTTATAGTTTATTTGTATTTATAATATAAATGTATCAGGTAATTAAGAACTAGGATTTTGATAGACTTGGATTCAAGTGACTCAAGAGTTCATTCAGAAAGAGATAAACTGGATGCCTTATTTATTTATTTATTTATTTATTTATTTTTGCGGTACTCAGGATTGAACCCAGGGTTTCGTGCTTGCATGCTCTGCAAGTGCTGGACCACTGGGCTGTACCCCCAGCCCATGTTTTACTTTTTGAGACAGGGTCTCGCTAAGTTCCACAGACTGCGTCTGGTCTTGAACTTGCGATCCTCCTGCCTCCACCTCCCGAGCCACTAGGATTACAGGCGTGCACCACCATGCCCGGCTAACTGGATGCTTATTTTGGACATATGAAAAAATGAAGCAACTTGCACCACAATGGCATTCACCTGAAGCATACATGTGGGAGTGGATCGACCCTCTCTACAAGAGAAACTTTGGCTTCTGAGAAAAAGAAGTGGAAAATTATGGAGATCATTTAGCATTCAAATTTATAAGAAAATTCTTTAAAATGTTCACATACATTCTGATTCAGAATTGCAGATAAACTTTGGTTTCTTTATTCTATGCACTCTTTCAGTCTAGTTTTGAGATGGTTGACCCTTGATGACTCTTATAGTATTATATACTTTTAGCCTTTGAGAATAATGATAACTATTATTTCTTCACTTTTATTCTTAAGAGCAATGACTTGAGTTAATCACACTCATAAGTACTAAGTTAATTGCACACAATAATTATTTTCCTGAATCTTGGTCTGTTTAATTACTTATATCTTTATTCCTAATCCTTGCTCATTCCCTTCCCAGTTCCTACCATTGGCACTCACCTTAATGTGTGTGTGGTATGTCTTTAATGTTTTTTTTATATAGTAGTTGAACCAAGGGGTTCATGTGTGCTAGGCAAGTGCTCTACCACTGAGCAGCACCCCCAATTCCTTTTTTACTTTTTACTTTGAAAGAGGGTCTTGCTAATTTACACAGGCTGCTTCTAGCCTCAAAACTGTGATCTTCCTGCCTCAGCCTCCCAAGTCACTAGGATTATAGACTGCACCATGGCACCCAGCTTGCCCTTAATTTTTTACATATCCTTGAAGCATGTGTTGTGGTTGAAGTGTCATACACGCCTAATAAATGTAAGTGCTCTTTTTCAGGCTCTTCACATGTGCATGTTCATTCCAGGCAGGGTTATCCAGCTCCTTCTCATGGGAATGCAACTCTGTGTCCTTACAGTTATCATTTCTGTTCCTCTTGAACCTCATTTCAAATCTTATCTCCTTGGAGATTTTTCTAACTACATCAAGACATTTTCTTTCTGCTTCCAGAGTACTGTGTTTCTTTCATTATCCATCATAATTTACAATTACATATGTGTGTTTTTGATTGGATGAATCATATCTCTCCTGCATCCCTAGTAGACAATGATTTCTATTGTATTCATAGCATACTTCAAAGTACATAATATGCTTTCAATAAATATTTGATAAATATTCTTACTTGAATGGTCTGTGTTACTGCTAGCACATGCAGCAGTCACACATAGTATGTGTTTTTGAATAAATGATTACATAAATCTCCATGATGGCAGATATTCAATGTATTTTTATTGAAGAAATAAACAGTTATTGTCACAACCACATCACAAACAATAATGTCTTTACTATCATCATCATGAATAACATCCCCTTAACTCATTCTTTTCAAAGTGTGTGATTTCAAATGGCAGTATTTTAGACATTATATAAAGGCACCAGAGGGCATGAATACTATCAGACCAACACACTGTGGCACATATATACAGAACAATTAGAAAAAATGACATTCATCTTCTTTCTTTTATTGTCTTCCTCTTTCTTTTTTATTATTTTCTTTCACATCTTGAGTATTTATTAGGCTTTTAGTGAAATGATGAGATGACCTTGAAAATACAGAAATTATGATAAAATGTGATAGTGCCATAGTAGAGATTGGATCTAAGTCAAAGAGAACTAATTCTCCTTGGAGGATGAGGAACAGGAGTGAGACATGAGCTGAATTGGGTTAGTTGTTAGGTGCCATAGAGTTGGTCTGAATCATGGTGACCCTGTGTACAACAAACAAAATACTCCCCAACACTCTGCCATGTCCAGTGCTGTCAGTGCTTCTCTGCTATTCAAAAGATTTTCAATGACTGATTATTTGGGGGACAGTGGGCTACCAGGTCCTTCTCCTAAGCCTACAGCATCCAGTATTCCCAGGTGTTCTCCCACCCAAGTACTAACCAGGCCCAACGCTGCTTAGCTTCCAAGATCTGATGGGACCAGAAAACACAGCCATATAGTTGCAGGGGGGTTGAGTTAGAGGAATATTATATATTACCAAGGTTTAGAAGATTATGGACCTGCATTTGTTAGTGGGTAGAGCTTGTCTTCATGGTGTGTCTACCTCAAATCTTTATTCCGAGTGGATTCTTCTTTATTGCCATGTACTATGATCTCATTTTCCTCTGTTAAATATTAATCTTCAATATTATTCATAAGAACATGGCCCTTCATAAGAACATAGCCCTTCAAGTCAAGAGCAAAAAGTGGAGACTCACCCTACCCTTACACTTGCTCCATGGGAGAGAGTGGAAAAAGAGAGATGGAATGGCCACAAGATTGTAAAAAAAAAAAAGCTTCTATATGTGGATGGAGGATTGTGTGATGGTGGGCTTAGAAATGTCTTAGTGCTTTGGGAAAATCAATTTTGAACAAACATTCTCTGAATATGTGGTATTAATGAAAACTCTTATTAACAAGGGCAGCTCCTGTGTGTTGAGCTCTTACTCCATGGTACCTTGAATCCTTGAGACATTCTCTCATTTGTTAGTGTTGTTGTTGTTAGGGCATTGAGTCAAGTCCAACTCAATGACCCTACGTACAACAGAACAAAACACCACCAACAGAGCTGGTGTCATCATTATTCCCACTTTATATCTGGTGGTAATGCTATGCTTTCTACTATGTTGGGATCATTTATTTTCTCATGTCTTTTGTATATCTGGGTTAGTAATGAATTTAATGTGCTTGTTGCCAAATACAATTTTCAGTTCTTTCTCATAAAAACAGATAAGCAAACTAATAAGCACAGACTGTATTCTTTGAGGTTGATTCCACTTATGTATATCATCCTCTACCACTCCCAGTCAATGCTATCTTTCCACACTACTCTCCTTCATTAAATAATGACCTGGTCAAAATTTTCTGGTTTTTTTTATTTTTTTTGGCCTCCTGTGAACCAGGTGGGAGACATCAATATTCACATGGATGACCCATTGAACATTGGGTTTTCATCTTCCTGATGTCCTTAACCCAAAGGATCCCAACTCATCTACTCATTCCCATGTCATATCATTGAACCTCTCTAGAGATCCTAGCATTTTGCTTTCCAAGAGATTTACCACTATCTTTGCTTAACTGTTTTGCACCTTCTTTCCTAAGATGATATTTTGTTATACTTCTGATCCGTCTTAGTTCTCTGCCTAACAAATTCCTTTATGGCTTTTCACAGTCTTTAAAATGATCCAAAAGGCTTTGCATGCTCATGTTCCTACTTATATTCTATACTGTTTCTGAGTTCTACAATCATGAGTTAGAAAAATTAACATCTTTGATAATATCAGATCTTTCAGATAATATCAGATAATATCAGACCTTTCTTTTTGCCTGATGGATTTTGTACCCTCAGACTATATTCACACCTCTTTTCACTTTTAACCAATACTTCTGGTTACTACTGTGAGTTAGGGAAGTCATTCCTGAGCTCTGAGGGCTAGGAAGTTCTTCTGATTATATACTTTTAATATGCTGTAGTTTTTACTTATAACACATGACAGTTTTTTATTATTTATGTAATCATATACTTAGTATGTCTGCAGCCACAGCACTCTGGCATCCAATCCTGCCTGATCTTGGAAGTTATAAGGAGGGACGGCCTGATTAGTCCTTGAATGGGAAGCCTCCTGGGAAAATTAGGTGCAGTAGGCCAGGGAGAAGGACCTGGCAATCCACTCCCAAAATAATATGCCAATGAAAACTCTATGAATAGCAGAGAAGCACTGAGAAAACTACCGGGCATGGCACAGTGTCAGGGAGTGTTTCATTCTGTTGTGCATAGGGTCTCTACAAGTCGGACCTAACTTGATGGAACCTAACAACAATGACAACATATTTAGTATACATCATCCCATGACCCATGAGGGCTTTTAAAAATCATATTAATTTTTTCAACATTTAGTTGGCTATCTGCTATTGGTATATTTAATACAGATGCTCCTCAATTTATAATGGTTGAAAATACAATGTCAAAATGTATTTAATATACCCAACCTACTAAACAACCTAACATATTGAATATCCTAGTCTCACAACACAGTATAGTATTTAGTCTCATGATGACTTGGTTGACTGAGAACTGTACCTCACTGCCACTGCCCAGCATCATAAGAGTTTATCATATCATATATCACTAGCTTGAGAAAGATCAAAATTATATGGCTTTTACTGAATGCATATCACTTTGCACTATTGTCAAGCTGCAAAACCATAAGTCATGAACCATCTTTATTTATGGTATGAGTGAATAAAACAGGTTCCCCAGCACTGTGAATGAAGTACTTCTTGACTGGATGGATGAAAAGATTGTGTACCTGAAACATTGTTCACAAGGAGAATGCAGCCACTGGGTGAAGTAGTAGCTAAGTTAGTCAGAGATGACACCAAGGGTAAGGTCTTCTCAGTGATGAAGAAATATAGTAGAGAGTATATCTCTTTTTCATTGGGAATTTCCTGGTATAGACTGAGAAGCCCCATTTATCCCACATTTTCTATAGCACCGATATTGATGTCCTTGTGGGTATCATAATCTGGGGCAGTCAGTATTTATCTTAGGTTGGGTTCTCTAGAATAGACTCTGAAGCATAAAATAACATGTGAAGTATACATGAGAATGACAACTGTCACAGAGTGAAAGAAACAGAATGGGCAGAGGAAGAAGTTAAACTTTGATGTGGTTTATTCAGATGCCTTAGCTAACCCAATGGTATGACCCTTCAATATTGTATAAAATTGATCAAAGTAGGGTAAATCTTTGTAATCTTTTATTTTATTCTGTGTGTGTGTGTGTGTGTGTGTGTGTGTGTGTGTGTGTGTGTGTGTTGCTTGGGACTGAACCTGGAGCCTTAGGCATACTATAAATGTGCTCTACCAGTCCCATTTTTTATTTTTTATTTAGAGACAGGTTCTCATTAAGCTATGCAGACTGCTTCTGGCCTTGAAGTAATGATTCTCCTGCCTCATTCTCCTGAGTACCTGGGATTACAGGCATGCACCAGGGTGCCCGACTTGGTCTTTGTATCCTTAAACCACTAGTCACTGGATGTGAGCTGACCTGGAGAATGAGAAGTAACCTTGGGTGGGGCAGCCCTTTTTTTTCACCACATGAGACTGACTCAGTTATGAGCTTCCAGCAGCCAATACTCCCAGAACCTGGAGGAATAAGCACAATGCACCATAGCATCCACTAAAGAATTTGTTGGAGTCTAAGATTCTTCTGTGAGAATGTGAAATCTGAGCTTGAGAATGCTTCAAGATTTCCCAGCTCACAGAGGATGGGACTTCCTAGCAGAGCTGTCAGGAGTGTAGGCTTGTGAGTCACAGAACTGGACAGAGGTGACACACCTGGTTAGATGCAGTTCCCTCTACCTGCATGCCTCACTGCCCAACCATCCATCCCTGTGGACAGCATCCTTAACTCCATGCCTTCTGCCAATGTGCAGGCTAAGTTTGGCTTTGACCAGGTGTGTCTGTGAGTCCTCTGGGAACTGTCAATTGGTAATATCATCCAACCTCTCAGTGCCTTGTTCACAGTCACCATCCCTGCTTTGGGGAAACATCAAGCATGAATTTTCAGAGCTTTCACAACTGGTGATGAGATGGTGCACAGCATTTCAGGCATGGAAAATGAGGTCAGGTTTGGGGCTTTCAGTTGGGGGAAGCTTACTAATAGCTATCTTTGCTTTTTTCACAGCCCTTATGATAGGAGTTATTTTCTGCCTTGGTGAATGTGGCTCTGGGTCTCCAAATACCTATGATTTAAAGCTCTTGGTAGCTTAATTTTCCCCAATTCACAGTAGTTGCTCTGTCCAGTCTGATCTAGAACCATCAGGAGAGGCAAGAAGATAGAAAGAGATTAGGGGAGGACACATTGCTTCAACCTATCCTGTGAGCTTACAGACATCTACCAGTCTCACTGAATCTTTATGGTCAGCCTGAGGCATTCACAAAGGTCTTAGGTTGGCATCCTCACCATCACAAATAGTGCATGAAGATAGAACTCCTTTAACCAAGTCTTTCCAAAGCTACTACTCATGATTCTCATCTTTGGAAAAGTTTAGCAGCCACAGACCTTGAGTCATGTGTTTAATTTCCTCTTAGCATTCAGAGACTGCTGTGCAATCCATCTGAATAAAAAACCTTCTTCATTATTGTTTATCCTTAGCTAGGGCAGAAGGTCATCAAGCAGACTGGACTTTGGACTGGGAATCCCTGGAGCTGGGTGAGAGGCCTGCAGTGTAAACTTTCTGAGCTTGGGGATTTTTTTCTTTTCCAAATTCTCCTTGTTGCCTAGTCTCACACAAAACTAACTCAAGACTTTAAACTGGAGACCAGGATAACATTGCCCTGTCAGGCATATTATATTGGTTACCTGAGAGTTTCAGAGTCTCTGTCTCTGAGTATTTGATTTTTGTTATCTTTGTCCCTTCTTAGCCATTATCATGGACCCACTATTACTCTGCCCTCCCTATTATCTCTCTGTGTTCTTGTCTTTCCATTTTCCCTACCTTCGCATAGTTTAGGCTACTGTTAACAATGAGATTAATGAGAGAGGGTCAGGTGATAGCCCAGAAAGGTGCCTCCTCAAACACTTGAGGCAATGATAGAAGTGACTAGTGGTTACCATGGGAATCTCCCCATTTCTAAACACATTTGGGACACTGTCCTACTCTCTTACAGTGAAAAGATTCAGCAGAGCCTATTCTGCTATGAAGAACCCAGGGTATCACTTAGGGTGAGGAACATTGAGGCTTAGTCAATATCCCCCTCAACTGACATTCCACTGTTTGTTATATCATCCTCTGTCCTTAAGTTCAGTCTCTGCCTTATCAAACTCCCACAATTCCCAGTTCTTTTAAGATGCTTACATACCTATTTATTTATTCTATAATTTAATTATGTGGCTGTTTATTTGTTTAGCCTTCACCAGTGAGCACCAACCAGATACCAGGCATTCTGCCCTGGAACTGCTGTCATAAGTAAAGCATAGTCCCACTCTTTCCAGACTTGACAACATGGCTGGTTTTATAGTGCCAGGTAACCAATGCAATGACAAAGCAGTCAATGGATTATGGTAGAGAAAAAAAGGGAGAATATCATGCTGCCCAGCCTACAGCTGTACCACTGTGGTACCTAATCCCATCATATCTGGGACACTAAGCAGGGTTGGGACTGGAGATTTAGCTCAGTGGGTAGAGCACTGTGCTGCAGTCTCTGAGGCCCTGAGTTCAATTCCCAGCACCGCAAAAATGGGAGTAAGGACCTGGCAATTCACTCCCAAGGCAATCCCGAAACAGTCAGCCATTGAAAACCCTATGAGGGTCGCTATGAGTCGGATACCAACTTGAAGGCACCTAACAACAACAAAGTAGGGTTGGGCCTGTTTAGTACTTGCATGGGAGACCACCTAGGAACACCAAGTGCTGTAGGCTTGGGAGAAGGATCCAGCAATCCACTCCCCCAAAACAATCAGCCATTGAAAACCCTATGAATAACAAAGAAGCATGACAATAGTGTTTTGTCTGGTGTGCATAGCGTCACTATGGGCAGCTAACAACAACAACATCATCATGATGCCTTACAGAGTTCAAGCACAATTTGACAAAAGACAAATGGTTTGGACTGAATCTGCATGAATTACTAAGAGTTAAACAGTATCTCTTTGTTACTAATTGTTCTCTGCTTCCTGGTCAGAGTAAAATATATATTCACCTTTAGATTCTTAGGAAAAAAGTTACTTCTTCTTTTCCTCTAAGGGTCACAGAGAGACCTCTTGTTTACTTTAATATTTAACATTGAACAAGCCTCTATAAGCATTTATTCTAGGTTCACAAGCTCTACAGCACAAAGAAGCAGGTTATACTTGGAAACCAGTATTTCTGCTTCTCTCCAGCACCACCACAGTAGTTTGGCTCTAGCCCCGTAGCTCCAATGATGCTGCTCCTACTGAAGCCATGGGCAAGCTTCACAATGTGTAGCTGGACTCTGACTTCTCAGTGACAAAACAGGAAATGGGCTGAAGCCTGCAGAAGAGGGTAGCTAAAGAAGATAATCAACTTCCTTAGTGTGTGAAAGGTTAAACACTGAAAGGTGAATTTTTGGAACATTACTGATTATGCTGGAGGTCTCAGTAGAAATATCACTGCCATTTTAACTTGACTCTGGAAGAAAAACAAAAGCTGAGTGATATATGCCCAGTATGCATTTCAGATATTATAGTTGTTTTACTTAGAGTTTTGGGGACATTTTATAGTCAACATTGAATTATGAAAAAGATACATAGTGATCTAAAGATGCACAACCTACAGGATCTCATTCCTGACTCCACATGTGCACATACACCTTCAGCACAGAAAAACACCATTTTAGAGTAAATTTATCTTTTAAATCAAAGATACACATGCAGACATATATGGTTTCAACTTCTTTTTTTCAATGTTAGAGTAGTAAATCACATGGACAAGGTAACGCAGAGTGCCTATTTATTTGGTACTTGTTAACATGGGGGGTGCCAGAGACACTGAATTATATCATGATGAGATACAGATGTACGAAAAGTTTGAAACACAGGAGAGTCCTGGAGGCAAAGAAAAGGAAAGAAATCTGTGATCTCATACTTGTGGTTGTTAGGTGCCACTGAATTGGGTCTGACTCATAGTGATGGTATGTACAACAGAATGAAACACTAGCTGACACTGTACCATGCCTGACACTATTGTCAGTGTTTCTCTGCTATTCACAGGGTTTTCAGTGGCTGATTGTTTGGAGAGTGGGCTGCCAGGTCCTTCTCCCAAGACTACAGCACCTGGTATTCCCAGGTCATTTCCCATCCAAGTACTAGCAAGGCCCAACCCTGCTTAGCTTCCAAGATCTGACAAGGTTGGATGCCAGCATGGTATGGTTGTAGGCTTAATCTCACACTTGTTCTTGTTGTTGTTAGGTGCTGTGAAGTCGGTGTCCAACTCATAGTGACCCTATGTAGTATGACAGTATTGTTACTGCTTCTCTGCTATTCATAGGATTTTCAATGGCTGACTGGTTTTTTTTTGGGGGGGTGGGGTTTGCCCATTCCTTCTCCCAAGCCTACAGCTCTTGGTGTTCTCTGGTGGTCTCCCATCCAAGTACTAACCAGGCTTGAGCCTGCTTAGCTTCCAAGATCTGACGGGATCGGATGCCACAGTAGTATGGCTGCAGGCCAATCTCATGCTTAGTAATCTTTTATTATTAATGTTAATTATGATAACCTTAACTTATAGAATAACTTATAAGTCCATACTTCGCATGCATAATTTAATTAAAATTTATAATAAACCATAAAATTGATCCTAGTTATTCTATTATCAGACGACGAATGAAAGCTTAGAAAGTTTATGGCCTGACAAAGTATTATTCCTATAACATCAAATGGGCAGAGCTTAAACCCAAGTTTGTCTGTCTCCAAAGCTTGGTTTTAACGCATTATATTATGAAGTGTCCACCATATTAGCTTGTGATTACCAAATTTAATGAGATATGTTCTTGTCTTTTAAAACAAACATTAAGATACTGCAAAGGATTTTTATAGTAGTGGTGAATAAGAAAGTTAAAAAAAAGGAGGATCATAAAATAGAGAGCTCTTTATTTTAGGAGCTCCTAATATAATCAGTGGGGCTGGGATTTAGCTCAGTCGGCAGAGCACTGCTCTGCAGTCTCTGAGATCCCAGGTTCAAATCCCAGCACCACAAAAATGGGAGAAGGATGTGGCGATCCATTACTGAGGCAATCAGCCATTGAAAACCCTATGAGGGTTACTATGAGTTGGACATGACTTGACAGCACCTAACAACAATAGCAACAATATGATCAGTGTTGACTTAACACAATGAGTTTTTTGAAGTGGAATAAGAATATGGACTCTGAGTTTTGATGGATGAGAGTTATCAATTCATATAAAGGAGGAAGAAAAAAGAATATATAGAAGGCATATAAGAAATAGGAGGTTATACTCACTTAACTAGAAGGATATTGAATTATTTGCATAAAACATACATGTGGGTATGTGTCAACTTTAAGACAAAACTAATACACAAAAGATAATCTTTAACAACCTTTTATTGTAGTCTTAAAAGTATGATTTTAGTCCATGCATTAAATTCACTGAAAGACTTTAAACATATGGTCACATGATGGCATCTTAATTTTAGGAAAACTCTGTGACTTCAGAGTTGAAAGTAGATTAGGAAGGGGGTTACGGAAACCACATAGAGCAACATGGGTAAGAGAAATTGGAAATGTGAAGGAAGGCTGTGATATTGGGGGTTTGGAAACAGGAGTAGCTATAAGAGAGGTTAAAAAAAATCAATAGGAACCACTGAAGACGTAAAATAAATGAAATATAAGAATTAGTAAAAAGAGTTTCAAAGTATCTGGATCAAGTCAGGTAGGTAGATAGTGTTGCAATTCACAAAAATACCAGCAGAAAAAGTAAATAGAGAAGATTTGGGAAGAACAGGTAAGCTTGTCCAGCCTTGAATATATTGCGTATATATAGTATATATTAAGAGAGGAAATGGAAAAACAGATTTGTGTTTCAGAAATATATTTGACTGAAAAAGATGAGTTGGGAATAAGTGGATATATATATATATATACTTAAAACTATGGGAATGGATAAAATCATCTCAGAGAAAATGTACAGAGGAGGGAAGGGAGAGGAGCATAACACCCTGGAATTGACCTATAATGGAATGGAGAAGAATGTGGGACGGGAGCTAGAGGAAGAAGAACTATGAAGTGCTATGAACTGTGAAGAACATGGAAACTGAGGGCGACTAGTTTCAAAAGTAATTAATTTATTGTTGTTGTTGTTGTTGTTGTTAAGTGCTGTAGAGTTATGCCCAACTCATAGTGGCCCAAAGTACAACAGATGAAACACCCACCCACACTGTGTGATGCTCAACATTATTGCCATTGCTTCTCTGTTATTTATAAGGTTTTCAATGGCTGATTGTTTTGGGATTATTTCAGGAATGGGCTGACAAGTCCTTTCCTCAAGCTTATAGCACTTAGTATTCCCAGGCCATCTCCCATCCAAGTATTAAGCAGGCCTGACCCGCTTAACTTCCAAAATTTAATGAGATTGTATGCCAGAGTGGTATGACTGAAGGCAGATTGATTTATAGTGTTCAATAATACCCAGAGAGTTAATAAATATAAATATTACAAATTGAGAGTTCCAAAATATAGGTAATGTAATAGTAGAGTTTAAGTATCAGTCTGAAGTGGCATGTGTTTACTTTTATCTTTCAATAACATTAGACCTATTATTTGAGATTATCTCCAGACAAGGAGATTTGCTTCCATTCATCTAACTCTATTTCCTGTGTTTAATTCACTATGTTCTTCTGATGAAGATGGTACCCAGTTCCAGACAATGCGCTAACATATTGGGAATGGAGAACTCCTGACATTAGTGTCTTTTCCCTCTTCCCCTGCTAAGCCATTAATAATGGCCCTTAGCAATTCCAGCTGGAGTCTACCCCAGCCTTCTTTTTTCCTGGTAGGCATTCCAGGTTTAGAGGAAAGTCAGCACTGGATAGCATTGCCCCTGGGTGTCCTTTACTTCCTTGCTGTAGTGGGCAATGTTACCATGCTCTTCATCATCTGGACAGATTCATCCTTGCACCAACCTATGTACCTCTTCCTGGCCATGCTATCTGCCATTGACGTGGTCCTGGCTTCCTCCACTGCACCCAAAGCCCTTGCTGTGCTCCTGTCTTATGCACATGAGATTGGGTATGTTGTCTGTCTGACCCAGATGTTCTTCATTCATGCGTTCTCCTCCATGGAGTCAGGTGTGCTTGTGGCCATGGCTCTGGATCGCTATGTGGCAATTTGCCACCCTCTGCACCATTCCACCATCCTGCATCCAGGGGTCATAGGGCGCATTGGAATGGCAGTGCTGGTGCGGGGATTCCTCCTCCTTTTCCCCTTCCCTATCCTGTTGCAGAGCCTTATCTTCTGCCAGGCCACCATCATAGGCCATGCCTATTGTGAACATATGGCTGTGGTAAAACTTGCCTGTTCAGAAGCCACAGTGAACAGAGCTTATGGGTTGGTAGTGGCACTGCTTGTGGTTGGGCTAGATGTCCTGGCCATTGGTATTTCTTATGTTCTCATCCTGCAGACAGTGCTGAAAGTACCAGGGAGTGAGGCCCGACTCAAGGCCTTCAGCACGTGTGGATCTCATGTTTGTGTCATTCTGATCTTCTATGTCCCTGGAATGTTTTCATTCCTCACTCACCGCTTTGGCCACCATGTACCCCATCATGTTCATATTCTTTTGGCCATGCTCTATCTCCTTGTGCCGCCTGCCCTCAATCCTCTTGTCTATGGGGTGAAGACTCGGCAGATCCGCCAGCGAGTGCTCAAGGTGTTCTATATAAAAGGATTGATTTGAGCATATCTTAATTGTCTTCTTCAGAGGCTCCCACCATGGTTATAACTATGAGTCCATCAGTGCTGTGGATTATATGGATAGAGGCTGTTCCACAATAAAGAGTCCTCATGTCCTACTGGTCCCATGCAAAGAACACCCACAATCAGTTAGCTCCATAGTCTTTTGGAATGGCTCCAGATTTCCTAATTTGTGAATATTTTCCCCTTCATATTTTCTTTCCTCTTGACCCCAAAAATTCTCTACTCTTTTTGTCAGAGGAATTTGGGACAGAAGAAATAGATGGCAGCTCTGGAAATGCCATCTTTCCTGCCTTCATCCAATGACTGATCATGCAACACTGTCTACAATGGGAATGGAAAGTCCCAACCTTTGCTTGCTTTAGGGTTTAAAGTGCCTTCAATTTAGTGCAGTGAGTTCCAGACCACTGGGCTCCCAAGTAGCAGCTGAAAAGGACATACTGTGAAAAAACACTCTTCATTGTAATATGGAAGTTGTTTATTTATTTAAAACAAACATAAATAGGGCAGGTACCATGTAATAGAGCCTATGAATGGTAAGATATGATCCATATTTTCAAGGAAGAATTATATACGTGTATAGTGAATTTCTTTTAAAAAGTCTCTTTGTAGTTTTAAATTTATTTCTATTTTTTGTCTAAGGGACTCATACCAAGTATTGAATTCATGTATGTTTTATAAGTATTAATTGAACAAAACAAAAATCGCCATGTAATTATTAGTATTTAATAAAATTAGCAAAATGCACTAGGTCTTGGCATCACTAAACATACTTTAATAAATGTAGAAGTAAATATGGAAGTAGTTATGTCACTTATGAATAAATTTCTCTTTCTGAAATAATGGACATGGGGTGATGTCAATATCTTCAATTTCTGCTAGAAGGAACTGGGTAAAGACAAGTGGACTGTCACACCTGGTGTATCGCATCCTATTTGTTGGACATCACTGTAAGATTTGGCTTAATTCTTTTGCTCCTAAAATATAACACATTTCATTCAGTTGTTAAGTCAAGTCTGTGCTACATTTAGATATGATATTAAGTTGATGAAAATACCCTATTTTGGTACTTCATCTTAGTAGAAGTGGTGGAGAGGAGAGTTGATGTTTCTACTCTGCCAATTTTTGGAAATTTTACTCTTGATGAATACTTTTCTTTCACGGAGACTGAGTATTCTGTCATTAGTTTGGCTGTCACATGTTGATCAGGTGGGGAGGACTAGAATAAGTTGCTGTGATTTGAGGAGGAATTACATGTTCACATCCAGTTCATTCCATGTCTAGGAGTTACACTCTGGTATGTTGTCCTGGGGGAGCCCAGGCTATGGTATATCACATCTGTGGGAAAACATTTTTCTTGACTTAGAGGTATTTCACTTTGAAAGGCTATAAAAGGAAGCAGTTTACTCTTTCTTACCATTTACACTACTTACTGATATTTGGAATGTGGACACGATGGTGAGATCCAAAGAATCTTTCTTTAATCACAAGATGGAAATGAGAATTGAAGATGGAAGAGCAAGAATGGGGAAGAGCCCATGTTCCAGACACTGTCTAGACTCCTATCTCTAAGTTGAACATGAAACTGAAACAAATTTGTGTCTGGATTAAGTAATTTTATTTTGGGGAATTTTTGTTGCAGCTGCTCTAGAAACACGAGAATTATTACCATATTAATTCACTAATGGATTGTTTTCAATTAATTTTATCATTTCTTTATATTTTAAGTATTCCCTGGATCTGTTACTGAGAATATTTATCATCTGTTCTCATAATGCTTTAATGTCCCCAATTATTCTTTCCCTATGTAATATTCCATATACTGGACATATACATGCTTATATGTTGGTTTTCTTGTTTCTTCATTCTAGTTTTTCTATAAATCCAATCCAATGTGACTTTGAATTTCAGGATTTTCTGAGAGTATCTAATATATTCTTAAGACAAATTCTTCTAGTCTGGTATTGTTACTGAATTATTTTCTTTTCATATTTCTTTAGCCTAGTGAGGAAAGAGAGAGAGAGAGAGACAGAAAAAGAGAGAGAGACTGAGAGAAGATGAGAGAGAAGGAGGAAGAGAAGATGAGAAAGAACATGTTTCCAGTCCTACATCTTGAATCAGAATTATTATAATTTTGGTTTAATTTTATGACATTGCTTGTATCGTGTAAATCTTCCGTGTTAGACTGTAGGCAACAGGAAGGCAGGAATCATATATATTTGATATACTTCTCGATACTAAGAACCTGTCCTATTTCCCATAATAACAGACATCTTTCATTAGTGGTACAGTATCAAGTAACAAACTTGATACCTCTGAGATATTATTTTTAGTAGTTTTAATGTGGTTTTATGCTTTGGATAAGGAGAACAGATTTGCACTCTAGAACTAGATGGTTCTCAACCTGGCAGACACAGGCACATTTTTGAAAGAAAGAATTTCAGAAGTGCTGTTAGAGACTGAAAATAAAAGTTTCTCACTTTTTATTTCATTGATGACATTACCAGTAAAGACTATTCATAAGGAATTAAAGAAGGTACAAATAATAATAGTTAGACTCCAAGAACTTCCATAGACAGAGTGCTCTGGTAAATAATGATTGGAAAGTATAGCTGTAAACAGAGGAAAAAGAAGAGAACCTTAATTTCTTTCCATTACTTCTAGATTGTAGGACCCATTCCTAGTCTTTTCTCCTCCATGAACATGAAGAAATTTGAACTGAGAATTAGGCTCCAAATACAAATATCCCTTCATGGGTAAGGAGGATTACAGTATCCCATACTGGGAGCCCTAGCAGAATGTAACACATAAAAGAGAGAATGGAGCCCAGTGCAGTGGCACACACCTGTAATCCCAGCGGCTTGGGAGGCGGAGGCAGGAAGATAGCAAGTTTGAGACCAGAGGCAGTCTGCGTAATTTAGCGAAACCCTGTCTCAAAAAGTAAAAAAAAAAAAAAAAAAAAAAAGTGGGCTGGGGGTACAGATCAGTGGTTCAGCACTTGAAGAGCATGCAGGCACGAGGCCCTAGGTTCAACCCCCAGTACCGCAAAAATAAATAAATAAATAAATAAATAAATAAATAAGAGAGAATAGTTGTCTTGCAGGTTTTTCTCTGGAAAGAAGATCATGGGGTGTTTTGCAGGAGATGTAGTAATTGAGTACAGAGCAAAAGACAGTCATCCTTATGAATCCATGAGGTTTGCAGTGAAATGGACAAATTGGAACATATTTTTTACTTTTGAAACACAATACCTTCATCTGCTGTGTCAAGTGCTCCCAACACTGTCCAATTGCACTAGTGATTCTTCTTCCAATAGGGAAGAGCAAGCAAAGAAGAGGAGAGAGAAAAGTAATCACTCTCTTATTGTCCCCATATGATGAGAAGAAGAAAAGTCTTCTCTGTGGAAGTCTAAGTGGAGAAAAAATCTTTCTCTAAAAGATAGTATGTGGGCTCCTTTCTCATCTTTGGGTAAAGGAACTCAGGGAATGTTGATAATGTCACATGGGTTTGGGAAGACACAGGAGGTACAGGAGACTTTTTGTGTATCATTTAATTTTATCAAAAATTTCAAAACATTAAGCATTATAGACTATATCTGCTTACCAACACAGAAATAAATTTTTAAGAAAACAACATGCTGACAGTGTAAAGCTCTAAATCACTGAACACTAAATAAAGCACATTTAGGTCACCCATGGATCAAATAAGAAATTGCAGAGATAGTTAGAAAATATTTCAAACTCACTAGTAAGGGCATATGGCAAAAGATGTGGGACTCAGTTATTGAGAAAATAGAAATTTATACATTTAAATACTTAAAAAATACTATAAAGATTGAAAATCAATGATATAAGTTGACAGTATAAGTATTTAGGAAAATGAAGACTAAGTTTTAGGTAGAGTAACAAATTAATAAAGAGCAGAATCACTAAAATAAAAAATAGAAGCAAAAGGAAAATCAAGAAATCTAAAAAGGCAGCCTCAATGTGATGTGGTAAAACAGTGTTAGAATAAGAAGGAATATGGAATCTTTTCCAGAAAAATGCCTGGAGAAGCACAGAAACCACACAGGAGACTATGAGATGGTCCAAGGTAGCAGAATAGAGCTGAACAGCAAGAAAGAATGATCAAGACACATCTTCAGATGTGGCTTCCCGTAGAGGAAGGGAAATGGAGCCCTATTCCCAAAAGATACACAAATCAAAATTCAGAAATATAAGAAACATGAAAAATCAAGGCAACAGATCTCCCACAAAAGACTATGACTCTACTCAGTGAATCCAAAGATACTGAAACAGTTAAAATGTCAGAGGAAGAATTTAAAAATCTACTTGTAAAATGATCAATGACTACAAAGAGGATACAAACAAGCAAATGAATGAAGTAAAGAAATCAATACAGGACCGGTCAGAAAGTCACCGGTGTAGAAGATAAAGTCCACAAAATGGATGAGAAATTCAGCAAGGAAATTGAAATTTTGAAAAGAGAAACAAACATAAATGTGGGAGATGAAGAACTCACTAAATAAAATGAAAAACACTGTGGAAACCATCATCAATAGACTATATGAAGCAGCTGATAAAATATCAGAGATGGAAGACAAGGTTGAGGAAATGCATTCAGGTATTAACAAAGAAATAAAATTAAAAGAATATGACTACAAATTTCGAGAACTTTGGGACATAATCAAGAGACCAAACCAAAGAGTCCATGTGATAGAAGAAGAAGCTGAGATAAAAATTAAAGACATAGGAAACTTATTCAGTGAAATTGTAGTAGAAAAATGTTCTCAAATTTAGGGAAAGAAATGGACATTCAACCACAAGAGGCATTTAGAACACCAAACAGACATGACTAGAAAAGAACTTCTTCATGACACATAATTAAAACACCAAGATTATAGAACAAGGAAATAATACTACAAGTTGCAAGAGAAAAATACCAACTCACTTACACAGAAAAACTGATCAGAATTACATCAGACCTCTCACCACAAACCCTAAATTCTAGGAATGAATGGAAAGGTACATTTCAAGGCTTGGAAATAAATAATTGACAACTAAGATTATTATATCCATCAAAATTATCATTTAAAATTGATGGAGAAATGACATTCCAAGACAAGCACACACTAAAGCAATACATGACCACCAAGCCAGCACTACAGAAATTACTTAAAGAAATCCTACACACAGAGAAGAAAGAAAGACAGTTCACTGTGAGAGCACAGTAAAGAAAAAAACTCATAGGAGGAGCAGATAAACTAAAGAAAACTGGGAAAGAATCACCCATGTCTTACTCAAAAAATTGGCAGACCCTAAGAGAGAAAGAAGAGAATGAATAGTATATGAGCCAATCAGGAAAACACCCAACAGAATAACTAGCAAACTTCTCTCAATAATAACCGTAAATATAAATGGTTTTAACTCTCCAGTTAAAAGATATGGATTAGTTAGTTTAACTTGGTTAAAAAATAAGATCCAATAATTGCTCTAGGAAAAGCTGTGGCAAAAGATCTCTTTAGAGTATTGAAAAGCAAAGATGTCACATTGAAGACAAAGGTGCATCTGACTCATGCCATGGTATTTTCAGTGGCATCATATGGTTGTGAAAGCTGGACATTGAACAAGAGAGACAGAAAAAGAATTGATGCTTTTGAATTGTGGTGCTGGAGACGTCTATTGAATGTACCATGGACTGCCAAAAGAACCAACAGATCTGTCCTAGAAGAGGTACAACCAGAGTGCTCCTTGGAAGCAAAAATGGCCAAACTGCATCTTACATATTTTGGACATGTAGTCAGGAGAGAATTATCCCTGGAGAAGGACATCATGTTTGGGAGAGTGGCAGGTCAATGCAAAAGAGGAAAACCCTCCACCGGATGGATTGAGACAGTGTCTGCAACAATGGGCTTAAACATAAATAAGATGGTTTGCCTGGCACAGAATCGGCAAGTGTTTCGATCTGCTGTACATAGGGTCGCTATGAGTCGGACTTGACTGGATGGCACCTAACAACAACAACAACAAAGTCAGGAGAGACCAATCCCTGGAGAAAGACATCATGTTCAGGGGAGTGGCAGGTAATCAAAAAAAGGAAAACCCTCCACCAGATGGATTGACACTGTCTGCAACAATAGGCTTACACATAAATAAGATGGTGTGCCTGGCACAGAACTGGGAAGTGTATCGATTTGCTGTATGTAGGGTCACTATGAGTCAGACTCCACTCGACAACACCTAACATCAACAATAGTGAATACATGCTGAATCATACAGCTTTTCCCCTAGGATCAGCTTTTCCATTAGGATTTATACTTATAAAAATTACATTGTCATGTATTTTAGTGAGATAAAAGAAAAAAGAAGGAACAGAGAATGTTTCTTCCCTTTTGGAAGCTTAGAAACTTAATGAAAACGTAAGTGTTTGGGTCCACTCCCGCCAGGCAAAAGACCACGGAGCTTCCTCTCAATATCAATTTGCTTGGTGACCCTCAGGAGTGGGTAAGAGCTGGGTGGTGGCGCCAAGAAAGACCTCGGGAGCCTTCAACAATAAATGGTAACTTTATTAGGCCACTCCTTTGCAGGAGAGCCTAAGGACCATACAGCTCTATATAATAGCTCTCTAGCTGGCAGCATGGGTTGCTGCTGCTACAGTGGGATAACAAGTCTGTATCAGAGTGCCAAACAGCTCTGATCTCCTCACTGGCTATGCCGATGGTCCAACGATGTTGCCTCTCGTCAGTTGTTTTCTCTTCTCATATCCTCCCTGGGGTGGGGGGATTGAGAGCTCTTCTTGGCTTGCTCGAGGTCTTCTTCTTGACTCTCAGAGCTTTGCCTCTCAATGGCTTGATTGAAGGTCAGGACAATTGAAGTGGCAGAATCAGGTGCAGGGTGTAACAATCAGAATCAAGGAGATCAGGAAGAAATGAATAGACACCTGAGGTAATTGGTGGTCTATTTACATACACTCTAGGTGGGGGTGTGAACCAGGCTGCAATAAATCAGAGAGTGGCTCATGCCAGGAGGAGCAGCTCTCTGTGTGAGGGCTTGAAAAGCTGCACTTATAATTGGGGGGTTAGGTGCAGACTGGACCAATCACTGAACTCTCCTTCATAAGCAATTGGATAGCTCTGGGCAGCCAAGTATGCTGAAAAAGGCCACACCAGAGCTGGGCTGTTTGGTTAAGGGTTAAGGGTAACCAGATGTGGCAGAAACAGGGCAGGATCTGGGGAGGGGCCAGACCTTGGCCCCGACCAAGTGGGCCTCGGCCCCGGCACCCTCCTGGTCCACCTTGGGGGTGTCCAGATAATTCCCTACAACTAAGGTAGTGTTAAATTTGGAAAAAAGTGGCAACATTCCTATTTGACCTGCAGGTTTTAGGTGGAGCCAAATCACCTCCATTGCCTAAAATAGAGACCACCTTTGGGAATGGTTTCAAATGGAGGTACATGTCCCAGTAGGACTATTTGGAAAAGTTCTTTATTATTCCATTCCAAGAATTCAGTGAGATTCCAGGCTTTGAATTATTAGTTAAATATGTAACTATTTATTAGAACACTATTATAGGCATTCTAGGGGCTAAGGACTGAAGACATAAACCTCTCCTTAATGAGCCTAAAATCTAGTAGGAGATAAAACTTCCCAAACTACAATACAAAGAAATGCAAAGAAAGCTCTATGGGAAGTAGTGTAGTATGTTGCTTAGGATGAAGACTGTGGAATCTGATTGCCAGAGCCAAACCTCCCACTGTCACATGTAAGAAGGACGGACTGTTTATACTGTCTCTGCCCCTATTTCCTCACTTCCACAATGATTCTAGAAATAGTTCTTACCTTATATGGTAATCAATAGAATTATATAATCTATATAAAGTGCTTAGATATAGTAGGGTATAGCAAAGACTCTGTCTACAGCCATACCACTGTGGCATCTGAAGCTAAGCAGTGTCAGGCCCGATTAGTATTTGGATAGGAGACTGCGTGGGAATATCAGGTGCTATAGGCTTGGAAGAAGGACCTAACAGCCAACTCCTGACATAATTAGCCATTGAAAACTCTATGAGTAACAGAGAAGCACTGACAATAGTGCCAGGCATGGCACAGTGTCAGTTAGTGTTTTGTTCTGTTGTAGATAGGGTCACTATGAGTTGGACCTGACTCAACACCACCTAATAACAATAGTAAAGACTCAATATAAACTTGAGCTATTTTGTACTGTGATTAAAAAGCAAGGTGGCTTGTAAATGATAGCAGTTTAAGAAATAACTAATAAATAGAACAAAAATATTCTGAATGTGATTATAATGCAGTTGTTGTTGTTGTTAGGTGCCGTCGAGTCGGTATCCGACTCATAGCTACCCTCATAGGGTTTTCAATGGCTGAGTGCTTCAGGATTGCTTTGGGAGTGGATTGCCAGGCCCTTCTCCCATTTTTGCGGTGCTGGGAATTGAACTCAGGTCCTCAGAGACTGCAGCGCAGCGCTCTACCCACTGAGCTAATTCCCAGCCCGATTATAATGCAGAGGGAAGTTTAATTTTGATAAAAAAGGATTAAGGATGGTCTTGTAGAGAAAATAGCATTTGCAATGAGGCTAAAATAATAGTGTGGAAGTAGGGAGGAAGAAGTCAAATTAAAGAAATATCATAAATGAATGAACAGTGTCAGGAAAGTAGAGTTCTATTCTAGGGACAGTCAGAAGACCAGATTTCCTGGAAGATTTACAAAGATGTAGGACTCTGGTTACTATCTTACATTGTCTCTGGCTCCTGTGTCTTTGTGTCATGCTGCCCTCAGATAGATCAAACTTTTGCATTGACTGTATACAAACTAACTTCCCTATTCCTACTTCTAGAATAGTGTTGGGGAATACTACAGTCTCTAAGCATTAGAAATACTAGTGTTTAGGAATTCTACAATCTCTAAGCATTAGAAATACTAGAGATGCACAGCATCAGCCTTCATCTGGTGCCTCAGCAATGACAAAACCATTCTTCATTCCTTACTCTCATCATTTTCTCCAAAAGGCTATGCTATCAATGGCAAACCCATTTTATTCTCCACCACATCTAAGATGATTTTGTCCTCTATTTCAAAAAATTGAGGCTATCACACATAAGAACTTTTCTTTCCTTCTGTACATGCATAAAACTCACTGATATCTATCTGTTCTTTCTTCCTATTTAAGAGCAGCCTCTTTGCCTATATTCTGTCTGTATCTCCTTCCTCTCCAACATCTTTCCTAGCTTAGTGGTCACCTTTCACTCATAACTGGATTCGTTTTGTCTGTAATATCAATGAATATTTCATCTATTAAAAATCCTTTGTCAACCCCAGGAGAAGGACATGGCAATCCACTCCAAAACCAATCCTGAAGCAACCAGCCATTGAAAACCCTATGAGGGTCTCTGTACATTGGACTTGACTTGACAGCACCTAACAACAACAACGCTGTCAACCTATTTTGGCCCTTTAGTTATAATTACTACCTTATCCCTACCTATTCCTAGCCAGATACTTGTGAAAACTAGAGTATATTTTTGTGTTGCTGTTTCCTTATTTCCTAATTCTTATTTATGCTGGGTTTTGTCCCCATTGTGCAACTAGTTTCCCTTTTTTACTGGCTTGTTGTTGTTGTTGTTAGGTGCCGTCGAGTCGGTATCTGACTCATAGCGTTCCGGATTGCCTTGGGAGTGGATTGCCAGGTCCTTCTCCCATTTTTGCGGTGCTGGGAATTGAACTCAGGACCTCAGAGAGTGCAGCGAAGCGCTCTACCAACTGAGCTAAATCCCAGCCCTTTTACTGGCTAGTCCTAGAAAAATCACATGAATGCCTTCTTACATGGTGTATACTTGGGAATAATCTCCTTTAAAAAGGTTAGACTTCTTAGCCGGGCGTGGTGGCGCATGCTTGTAATCCTAGCGGCTTGGGAGGCGGAGGCAAGAGAATCGCAAGTTCGAGACCAGACGCAGTCTGCGTAATTTAGCGAAACCCTGTCTCAAAAAGTAAAAAAAAAAAAAAAAAAAAAAAAAGTTAGACTTCTTTGAAACACAATAATTAACTGATATTTTGAGATTTAAAAAATTTGTTAAGAGAGGATAGTACTAATACTATAGTTGTCACACTGAATAGTTGAGGAAGATTAAATTATATACTTTTGCATATACTTCTTGGCATAGAATAAGCACTCCATAAATGGTGGGTCTTATTGTTATTACTGCCTGCAGCTGTAGCCCTGTAGCATCCGATCCCATCAGATCTCAGAAGCTAAGCAGGGTCGGGCCTGGTTAGTACCTGGATGGGAGACTGCCTGGGAACACCAGAAGCTGTAGGCTTGGGAGAAGGACCTGGCAACCCCCTCCCAAAAATCAATCTGCCAATGAAAACCCTATGAACAGCAGAGAAGTACTGAAAATAGTGTTTCCCCTGTTGTACAGAGGGTCGCTATGAGTCGGATACCGACTCGACGGCACCTAACAACAACAACAACATTGTTATTACTATTATGATTATTACTGCACAGCCTGCTTATAGTAAAATGTAATTGTACTCTTTCTGCAGCTTCAACATTTAATGATTTTAAATCATCAAGAATAATTTCATTGTGGTGTGTACTTTGAGGACAGAATTTTTTTGGCCTGATTTATTTATTGTTATAGTTTTAACACATAGAACTGTCCTCAATACTTATTAGGAACTAAAAATTCTGTGGCGGATTAATGAATGCATTTATTTAAAGTAACTAGTTGAAGAAATAATTCTAACAGGAATTATATAGCAATGCTTAAATGTATAGTCAGAATTTTCTCTTATAACTTTGCTATTTTAATCCTTTTGAGTGTTAATTAATCGAGACTATGTTCTGATGTTTAGAATCTTTGTTGTTGTTGCTAGGTGGTGTTGACTTACAGTGATCCTATGTACAACAGAACAAAACACTACCTGACACTGTGCCATGCCTGGCACTATTGTCAGTGCTTCCTTGCAATTCAAAAGATTTTCAATGACTGATTGTTTTGGGAGTGGGCCATCAAGTCCTTCTCTCTAGACTGCACCACCTGGTATTTCCAGGTAGTGTCCCATGCAAGGACTAATCATGCTGACCCTGCTTAGCTTCCGAGATCAGATGGGATTGGATGCCAGGGTGATATGGCTGCAGACCTTAGAATCTTTAAACAAATAAAAATAGTTTCTCCTCAAATCTGAGGACTCATAATGTCAAAATAAAGCTCCAGGTCATATCATTAAACTGAGATGCCAGAAAAAGTATACACATTTTAAGCAATGTTATCTGTGTATTATTTTTGAAGTTGAATAGAATTATTGTAGCAGTATGTAGTATGATGTTCTTTCAAAAGATTGTGTTAGTCAAATGAATGCTAGCTCCACCATGCTATAGGCAGGACAGTCAAGGAAAATGGTGAGGGCACAACTGGCATTTGAGTGCAAGACCATTTTGAAGTGGTATTTGAAATTTGAAAACTTTGTAGATGTGCAACAATAGAGATATGAGTATGCAACATAACTTGCAACATGGCTAACAATTGCATGTATTTGTGATAAGTTTGAGATGCATGGTATTGTTTGTGATGTGTACAAGGGAAGATCCAGGCAGCCTTGCCCAGCAACAAGTCCTGGTTCTTTTGGTATGGTTACCACTCTGAGCATTTCTTGTAATTGCAGGAGTCAAACATGGCTTGTATTCATCCTTTTTTATTGGTATATATTATATACATATATATATATATATATATATTATATGTATATTATATACCTATATAATATATAGGTATATATACCTATATAATATATTATATAGGTATATAATATTATATAATATAATATATAATATATAATATATATATTATATAATATATAATATTATAATATATAATATATAATATATAATATATATATATATTATATAATATATAATATTATATAATATTATATACCTATATAATATATATGTATATATGTATATATATATATATATATATGAGTATTACACTTTTAATACAGTTTCTTCCTTTCTTAAAATGTATGTACAGGCTTCCAGTTAAGATGCAGATTGAAAGCAGCCATGCTTTGACCAGGAAAAAAAAAGGAGTTAAGAATGATTTGTAAAGGACTCTATTCAGAGTGGAGAAATCTGGGAGAGCATCAGTTACCAGTGGAAAAACAGGCTGATCTACCACAGCAGATAAAAAATAGAGAATTCACCTTCTGTAAAGAAAGTAGTGGGACCAGCCACTGGGTGCCATTCTAGAAGTGCTGAACCCAAGTGAGTGCCTGCTATTGTGGAAACAAGGGGATGCCACAGGAAGGAGGGGAAGATGAAAAATCCTTGGCTAACTGTGTCCACAGACCTCTATCTGCTCAGAGGGGCTGGGGCAGAGAGCCCATCATGTAGGAAATAAGCATTCCACCATAAAGGATCAGGGACCAATTCATGGACTAGACTGCATCATCTGGGATATTCAGCAGCTTCTCTGTGAGGTGAGTCACCCACTCTGGTGCTGCAAAGTCTGGTAAACAGTCAGACGTTGTCTGGAAAGGGGGAATACTGTGGTGGGGGTATCCCTTAGGGAAGCTTTGGCTCTCACCATCCCCACTGGAGAGTCAGATTTTACTGCATGACTTCTGTTTTGTTTTGTTCTGCTTTGTTTTCCTTTCTTTCTTTGTATTTTTGTATGTCTCTGATTTTCAGTCTCCTGGTTATTACTGTTCTGTTGCTATACTGAGTTGATTTCTCTTTTCTTTTTTAGTTTACTCTACATCACCTTCTCTTTTCCTTGAATTTGTCAGACTTCAATGTCTTCCTTCATCCCTCTCATTAGTTATAACTTTTAACCACTATTCTCTTTAGGTTAACCAGTCAATTAATACTTCCCAAATTTATTTGTTAAAACCAAAAAAAGGACATTTCCTATCCCTGTATTTGCTATAACTCCTGGAATGTTTGTATAAAGCAGTAGTACCTAACAACATTATAGGCAAGGAACAGGTGTATTTGTAATTTTGCCAACTCTTTTCTCACTCATACTCCAACACTCCTCCCTTACTTGCTTTTCTTCTTTATTCCTATCTAATCTCATTCTTAACCCTACTCCTTACCTACCTCTTTATCAGATTTTCATCTTTCTAACATTAATACCTATACTACATTCAATATTTACTCCCCAAACCTATTCATTGCTGTCCCTAACAACCCTTCCCCATAGGTATCTCCTTAAAGAACAGCAATCCTCAAACAAAATTAACCATAATTATAAAAGTGAGATTGGATAAGACATTGCCTTAATAGCAGAATGCTTTGTATGCTCTGAGTGGTAACAGAGACCAGGATCTCAAAAAAAGACATTAATCCAAGGGTAACCCCAAGCATATAAGGCAGTATTGTCTAGACTAAGGAATGGGCCAATCTCAACCCCAAACCACATGAAATGTGAAAAAGCAGGATGAAGAAGATAACTCTAATGACCACAATCCTTTAATAGTTGATATTAAAGGAACCCAAATGTTAGAAATGACAGAAGAAGAATTTAGAAATCTGCTTATAAATAAAATCTTATAAATAAAATAAAATAAATAAAAATAAATCTGCTTAAAGAAGGCCTCAAAAATACCACAACCAAACAGATAAAAGCAGTTGAAACAGTTGACAAAAAATATGTAACTTAGAAGAAAAATTCAGCAAAGAAATTGAGATCTTGAAGAAGACAAAATTAGAACTTCTGGAATTACAAAACACAGTCAACCACTGTAAAGTGACGGTACAATCTAGTGTATACAGATTGGATGAAGCAGAAAGTAGTATGTCAGAAAGTGAAAAAAAAGTTGAAGAGCTTACCTATTCAGATACCAAGAGTGACCAAAAAGATGAAGCAATATGACCAGTACTTTCAAGATGTCTTTGATAAAATGAAGAGACATAACCTATAAACATAAGGGGTTCTTGAAGGAGCTGAAACTAACATTAGAGGCATAGAAAAGCTATCCAATGAAATAATAGCTGGAAACTTCCTAAACCTAAGGGAATAAATATGCACAAAAACCACAGAGTCACCCAGAACTCCAAATAGAGTAGACCAGAACAGATCCTCTCCATGACACATTATAGTTGGAATGCTAAATCTTCAGAGGAAAGAAATTATTTTAAAGGCTGCAAAAGAGAAACACCAACTCACTTACAAAGACAACCCCATCAGAATAACAGGTGACTTCTCAACACTAACACTAAAGGCAAGGAAAATATGGTCAAACATTTTTCAAGTTTGGACCAAAAAAATTCCAACCAAGATTACTATACTCAGCAAAGCTATCTTTTATTTTTAAAAATTTTTTTATTGGAAACTTTTAATGTACACCTTAATGTGATTCATTCTGACATTCTTTTCATTGTGGCATTTCCATATATGCATTTTGTTGTACATTATTCATATAGGTTCCCCCTTACCCTCTTGTCTGCTTCCCCCCTACCCCCCCATCAAACACTTCTCTATCATTTACTTGTCTTTTTATGATAATATTTTATTATATATCCTTGGGTTCCAGTTCTGTTTAAGATAGAAACTTTTCCTGCAGTGAACTTTCTTTTTGCCTTGTCAGAACTATTGCATGCATTTTCTAGACCATCTATAATAACACTATTCTTAATTTTTTCCCCCTTTTATTTTGATCTGACCTTTGAATAGGATGTTTCCTTCTTATAATTTTGATTCAGCTCCCACATATGAGTGAGAACATGTGGTGTTTCTCTTTCTGAATTTGTGTTCATTCACTTAAAATAATTTTCTCTAATTCCATCCATTTTGCTGTGAATGGCATTATTTCATTTTTTGATTGCTGAGTAGTATTCCATTGTGTATATGTACCATAGTTTTTTAATCCATTCTTCCGTTGAAGGGCACTTTGGTTGATTCCATATCCTTACTATTGTGAAAAGTGCAGCATTGAACATGGAGATGCAGGTGTCTCGGTGGTATGATGACCCATCTCCCTTTGGGTAAATTCCCAGTAGTGTTATAGCTGGGTCATATGGTAGATCTATTTTTAGTTTTTAAAGATACCTCCATATTGATTTCCACAGTGGTTGGACCAATTTACAGCTCCACCAACAATGTAAGAGTGTTCCCTTTTCCCCGCAACCTCACCAGCATTTGTTGTTATTTGTTTTATTGATCTTGGCCATTCTTACTGGTGTAAGGTGGAATCTCAGAGTTGTTTTGATTTGCATTTCCCTAATGGCTAGGGATGTTGAGCATTTTTTCACGTTTCATGGCTTTACGGACCTCTTCATTTGAGAACTGTGTATTCAGTTCCTTTGCCCATTTGTGTATTGGGTTATTTGGGCATTTTGGTAGTTTTTTTCTTGAGTTCTTTATAAATTCTAGTAATTAGACCTCTGTCTGATGTGTAGGATGCAAAATTTTTTTCCCATTCTGTGGGGGTTTCCCTGACCCTGTTAATTGTTTCTTTTGCTGTTCAGAAGCTTTTTAATTGCATTTAATCCCATTTATCTATTCTTGTTGCAATTTCTTGAGCAATTGGAGTCCTATTAAGAAAATACATTCCTATGCCTATATGATAGAGTGTATTGCCTATCTGGCCTTCTATAAGTTTTAGGGTTTCTGGTTTTATGTTGAGATTTGATAAAAGCTATCTTTTAAAATAGATGGTGAGACCAAGACTTGCCATAATACTGACAAGTTTAAGCAATTCATGAACACAAAGCCAGCATTTCAGAGGGTCCTTTAAAAAAATACTACACACAGAAGAAACAAGATAATCTGAAATGGAAGACCAAAGGAAAAAATAAAAGTCATGAAAAGAATTCATGAACAGAACAAACTAATTAAGAACCAAAGAAGAGAAACAACCAACAAAATGATTCAGACTACCAAGCTCCTTTCAATAATTACTCTACATGTAAATGGCCTTAATTCACCATTCAAAAGGCACTGATTTGCTAATTGGATTAAAAAACAAAAACCATTGATATGAAGAATTCAAGAGACTCATCTCATTCCCAAATATCAAAATGGACTGAAAATTAAAGTTTGGAAAACAACATACCAAGCACGTGGAAATAAAACAAACAAGCAAACAAATCAGGGGTAGCTGTACTAATTTCTGAGAATGTTGACTTCAACTCCAAACTACTCAGAAGAGACAAAGAAGGTTACTACATATTAATAAAAGGAATAATCAACAAGGAGGACATATTAATAGTCAATATCTATGCTGCAAACATAGGATCGCTTAACTTCATAAAACAACCCTTATGGGCAAATAAAAGAACACATTTGTTCTTGGTATGAGAGACCTCAATACACCTCATTTGGTATGAGAGACCTGAATACATTACTTTCTTCAAGAGACAAGTCATCAAACCAAAAAGTCAAAAAAGAAATGATGGAATTAAATGGCACCATAGACCAACAGTACCTAACAGATATTTACAGAATATGTCATCCAACAGAGGTGAAATACACATTCTTCTCAGTACCTCATGGAACTTTTTCTAAAATAGAGCACATTTTAGTCCATAAAATGACCTGAATAAGTACAAAAAATTGAAATCATCCCCTGTATCTTATCAATTCACAATGGAATAAAACTAGAAGTCAAAAGCAAGGAAAAGTACAAAAATTTACAAATACATGGAGATTAAATGACAGACTCTGAATGATCAATAGACCATTGAAGACATCATAAAGGAAATTAACTATCGATCAAATGATAGTGAAAATGCATTCTACCAAAATCTATGGGATACAACAAAGGCAATAGAGAATATCTACATCAATAAGATAGGGCAAGCCCAATTAAATAACTTTTTTTTTTTTCTTAGCATATCAGTTAACTTCTTTTTTTATTTTTTTAAACTTTTTCCAAGTTGTTGCCCTAGAGTTTACAATATACATTTACAACTAATGCAAATCCACATTTAAACAACACTGCACCATTTCATGGATAAGGCAAGTATCTCTTAATAATGAAATAATCCTAATCCCTCCCTCTTGTCACTTGTGTGCTTGCTGTCATTCATGTCACTTACACATAAGTTTATACATTGTTGTTGTTAGTTGCCATCAAGTCGGTGTCCAAATCATGGAGACCCTACATACAACAGGCGAAACACTATTGTCGTGTTTTTCTGCTATTCGTAGGGTTTTCAATGGCCAATTGTTTTGGGAGTGGGTCAATTAAATAACTTAATGATACACCTCAAGGCACTAGAAAGACAGCAATAAGCCAACCCCAAAATGAGCACACAAAAATAAATAGTTAAGATCAAGGCATTAATCAACAAAATAGAGATTAAAAGGACAATACAAAGAAATTAATGAAACTAAGAGTTGGTTCTTTGACAATATTAACAAAATTGACACTCCTTTAGCCAGACTCACCAAGAGAAAGACAGAAAAGGCCCAAATTAATAAGATCAGAGATGAAAAGGGGGACATAACAACTGATATCAGTGAAATACAGACTATCACAGACTACTTTGAGAAATTTTACCATGAAAAAATGAAAATATCGAAGAAATGGATAAATTTCTTAACATTGATGACCTACCAAAACTAAATTCTATAGACATAAGCAATTAAACAGACCTTTATCACTCAACAAAGTGGAGGCAGTAATAACCTCCCAACAAAGAAAAGCCCAGGTCCTGACAGGTTCACAGTTGAACTCTATCAAACCTTTAAAGAAGAATTAATATCTATTCTCTTTAAACTATTTCATAAAATAGAAAGGGAAGGTATACTTCCAAGTTCATTGTATGAATCCAGTATCACCCTGATTTCAAAATCAGATATGAGCACTACATGGATAAAGAACTGTACACCAAGGGATGATGAGCACTGATATAAAAATCCTTAATAAAATTCTTGCAAATTGAGTACAGCAACACATTAATAAGATCATACACAACAATCAGGTGGGCTTCATTTCACAGATGCAATGCTGGCTCAATATGTGTAGATCAATTAATGTAATTATACATATCAAGAGACTTGCAGATAGAAACCACAAGATCATCTCAAGCGATACTGAAAAATTCTTTGACAAATGTCAACATTCCTTCATAATTAAAATCCTGTAGAAGGAATTTATCTCAACATCAGAAAGGCCATATATCTCAAACCTATAGCCAACATCATATGAGATGGGGAAAAATTGAAAACATTCCCTTTAAGATCAGGAACAATAGAAGAATGTTCAGTCTCTCCTCTCTTACTCATTATTGTGATTGAAATACTAGCCAGAACAATCAGGCAAGAAAAATAAATGAAAGGAATAAAAATAGGTGAATAGGAGATCAAACTATCCTTATTCACAGATGACATAATCTTACATCTAAAGGATCCTAAAAATCCCACTAGAAAACTCATAGAGCTACTTAGTTCCTTCATTTCAGCAACATAGATGGATACAAAATTAGCACTCAAAAATCAGTAGCTTTCCTTTACACTAATAGCAAATGGGAAAGAATGAAATCAAGACAACAATCCCATTTACAATAGTCCATCAAAAAATTAAATAGGAATCCATCTAACCAAAGATGATAAAAAACTCTACAATGCAAACCTCAAAACATTAAAGAAAGAAATGACAGAAGATACTAGAAGGTGGAAGGACCTCCCTTGCTCATGAAATGGAAGAATTAATGTTGTGAAAATGGCTATACTACCAAAAGCAATCTACAGATTCAATGCTATCCCCATCAAAATTCCAATGACATACTTCACAGAAATGTAAAAAAATCCTGAGATTCACTTAGAAACACATAAGATTGCAAATAGCCAAAAGCACCCTAAGCAGCAAAAACAATGCAGAAGGTAGCACAATATCTGACTTCAAACTATGTTACAGGGCCATAGTGGCAAAATCAGCTTGGTACTGGCACAAAAAGAGGCATGCATATCAATGGAATGTAAGACCCAGATGTATATCTACACAACTATAGCTACCTGATCTTTGACATAGGGGCTAATGACATACATTAGAGAAAAGAAAAGAAAACAAATAGTGCTGGGAAAATTGGATATCCATATATGGAAGAATGAAAGTAGACGCATATCTCTCAATCTGTAGGAAAGTCAACCCAAAACGGATTAGAGACCTCAACATAAATCTGGAAACCTTAAAACTACTAGAAGAGAAGATAGGGAACACATTCCAACACACAGGAATTAACAAGTACTTCTTTAACAAGATTCTAGTTGTCCAGGAAACTGCACCAAGAATTGACAAATGGGATTACATAAAACTAAAAAATTTCTGTACAGCAAAAGAAACAATCGACAGAGTAAAACAGAGCACACAGAATGGGAGAAAATGTGTGTATCCTGCACATCTGACAGAGGACTAGTTACTAGAATATATAAACAACTTAAAAAATGAAACACCATAATTACAATAATACAATAAGTATGTGGGCAATGGAACTGAACAATTCTCAAAAGAAAAAAATATAAATGACCCAAAAAACACTTGAAAAAATGCTCAATACCCCTAGCCATTACAGAAATTGTAAATCAAAACAACACTGAGATTCCATCTCACTTCAGAAAGAATGTCCAAAATTAAAAAAACAAATAATAACAATGCTGGCAAGGGTGCAGAGACAAAGGAACCATTTTACACTGCTGATGGGACTGTAAATTAGTTCAGCCACTTTGGAAATGAATATGGAGGTACCTTAGAAAACTAAAAATAGAACTACTATATGATCCAGCTATATAATTTCTGGGAATATACCCGATGGAAGATAATTTATCATACCACAGGGACACCTGCCATTCCACATTCAATGCAGCACTCTTCACAATTGCAGGGTTATAGAATCAACCAAGATGTTTGTCAACAGAGGACTGGATTACAAAATTGTGCTATATATACACAATGTAATATCATTCAGCAGTAAAGAAGAATGAAATTGTGTCATTTGCAGCAAAATGGATGGAACTGGACAACATTTTAAGTGAGTTAACACAGACTCAAAAAGAGAAATACCATATGTTCTCAGTCATATGTAGGAACTAAATCTAACTTAAAGGAAAAAATTGACATATATAGATATATAAAAATGAACAATCATATTTTTCTAAGAATGGAAAATACATATGGATATGATAGGAGTGGGTAGCGGACCAGCAGGTGGTAGTGGAGGTTGGGGAAAAGAGGAAACAGAGGAGAAACAATGTGGAGAGGAGAAACAATGTAGAGAGGTAAAGAGGGAGAGGAAAAACACAAAATACAGGATGCAGCTATGTGAATATATGAAAAAAAGAAGGATAAAAAGGGAAGAAAAAATCAATGAGGTTATAACCCATGGTTGTATATGACTGTCATTACATATTAATTAAAATTCCTAGTTTTTTCTTTTCTTCTTTCATTCATCCTGATTGTCTAAGATATGTAGGATGATGGATGTGTAAGCAAAACTTGCATAATGGATATATCAAATGACTTATTACTGTGCACCCCACTAACATTTATAAGTAAATAAATAAAGAAAAAAATTATGTACATATTTTTGGCACCCTCTCTATTGGCTTTTGCATATTCTCTTCTTGTTCATGGCCTGCAGCCATACCACTGTGGCCTCCGATCCTGTCAGATCTCAGAAGCTGAGCAGGGTTGGGCCTGGTTAGTACTTGGGTGGGAGACCGCCTGGGAACACCAGGTGCTGTAGGCTTGGGAGAAGGACCCAGCAATCCACTCCCAAAAAACAGCCATTGAAAACTTTATGAGTAGCAAAGAAGCACTAACAATAGTGTTTTGCCTGTTGTATGTAGGGTCACTATGAGTAGGACACCGACTTGATGGTACCTAACAACAACAACAGCAACAACAATTTTGTTCAAGTTCCCGAAAGAAAATTAAAGAGCCAATTTTCTGTCTGTTATGATGGCTTCTTTGGGCATTCTTTAAAATGGTATTTGTTTTTTATTTTATCCTTTGATATCTAGGTAATTTTGGTCCTTAGGTACACATTATATCTGAAATTCATTTCACATTATCCTCTTGCTTTTGATCTAGTATATTAGGAGTGTATAATTAGTACTAACATTTTAGTAACAAATCAGTGAGTAAGATTTCAAAATTTTTTGAAGTATATTTGAGAATTTTGGTTTTAATTAGCTTTAAAAAGAAATCTTCAGTTGTCAAAAAATTAATTTAGAATTAGCTAAGAGTGTCCGTGACTAACTAGAAGTGATATCCAATGAAGAATCTTCGTTCCAAACACTTATTCTTTTTAGAAATGTCCACTAAATTTATAAATATGGCTTAAATTAAATATCAGTGATTAGAAAATTTGTGATATATGCAACAAGTTAATTGGTTATAAATTCTTGGGAGAATTTTTATAAATTCTTGAGCAGTTTGCTTAAGATACGATGGTACTGATTTTTAAATATTATAATGCAAAATGAGAGAATTCCCACTTTTCCCCTGCTGATTCATTATCTGATGATCTTATATAATTTTCACAAAATGTTACTTGTATAATTTACTTATTTTTATGTACAAACAATATTTCAGAATTTATTTTTCAAGTGCTCTGTTTCAAATTGGTGAGATGTTAATGCTGAATTAGTGGGTTAACATATGTTATGCCTAGTATTGGTTATAGCTATCTAAAATGGAACTGTTTCTGATTTGTGAGCATTGTCTTTCTTTGGTCTTATAAACTAGTAGTCAAGTGTTACACATTTTGAAGAGACAATATCTTTAAATGGATATGAGCTCAAGTGCAGGAATTTGAGAGACCTGGATTTCTTCTCTTACCTCCTTCCTTGCCTTTCTTCTTCCCTCCCGTCTTTCTTTCAAGGAAACATTTGTTGAATTTATGAACATTAGGCATATATTGGTCCACTGAACAAGGTCCTTCCCTTCATGGAAATTTTATTCTAATGAGGAGAAATAGATAGGAAACAAGTAAAAGTTGATGTATACTATGTACAGAAACTGATGTGTGAGACCAACAGTGATAAGTGTGAAAAAATGGAGCAGTATAAAGGATAGCAAGTGAATAATGACAAAGTTGTAAATACAAGGACTCTCTGAGTAGGAAGTGTTTGAGAAGAGTCTAGTTGAAACTCAGGTGAAAACATATGGATATGGAAGAGGAGAGCCTTAGAAGGAGAGGACATATCAGAAACTAAAATGAGGCTGAGATTGGCAAGTTCAAGGGATAGTGAGGTGTCTACTGTGAACAAGGGAGTTGGTCAAAGATGAAGTCCTAGAGTTAATGGGGTTGGGGAGCACCATGCAGCACCTTGTAGATAGGGGTAAGGCCTTTGTGTCTTATCCTAAGTATTATGGAAAATTTTGAACAAAGGAGTGGTATGGTAATATTTACTTTGTAAGAAGATCTTTCTGGTTATGTGGAGAATAAAGTGCAGGGGACAAGAGTGAATGCAGAGAAGCCAGCTATGGTTGCAGAGTAGTTGAGAAACAATGATGGTTTGGTCTAGAATTGTAGCAGGAGAGCAGTGAGAAATGTTCAAATTCAAGTTATGGTTTGAAGGCAGCATGTGCTGAAAGAATGGTTCTGAGAAGTGATTGAAAGCAGCAAGAATGATTTCAAGTTTTTTGGCCCATGTAGTTTGATCTGTGACTATACCTGCAGAAGAGGAAGGGTCTCATATCTGTGTCTGGGCATACTTTTGACATTTACAAATCAGAAAGAGGAGATGTATTTGGAAAAGGAGCCAACAAGGAGTGGCCAGTAGAGTGAGAGAAAAATCAGTAGAAGAAAAATGGTAGAAGAAAAGTAAAGGACTAGTTTCAAGTAGGGGACAATGATCATATCAAATACCATTAGACATGACTATTGTGAGGACTCAAAAATGGCCATTTAAAGTATAATTTAGCAAGAGTGGTTTAATTCAAATGATATGAGAAAAGCTGCCTTGGAGTAGGTTTAAGAGAGTACAGGAGAAAGAGTGAGGATATGCAGCTGTAGCTCTTTCAAAACAGTCTGTAGCAGTTGGTGGAAGATGTTAAGACCAGTGGATAATGAGAACAAACAAACATAAAGGTCATCATGTTACCGTATGCTTATGTGATAGTGGAAATAACCAATAGAGAAAGGGAAAATTTGTGGATGCACAATATTTAGAGTAGAAAATTGCAAGTGGAAACTTCTTATGTAGACTAGAGGAGTGGAATGTAATGTGCCAGTTGAGATTCTGGTTTTAGACCAGGGATGATTTCAGTTTATTGGGCCCATGTAATAAAAGAAAGACAGAACATGTATGCGCAGGTCAAGGCTGGTTAAAACTTGGCATCTTGAATTCCAAATTGTTTGAACGTGGGTAAATTATTTAATCTGTATGTATTATTTACCTCATCTATAAAGCAGAGAAAGTAATAGCTACCTCAGAATTCTTTAGAGGAAAGAATGAAAGTGACATAAAGGATTGAGCATAGTATTTGGCACATACAAATACTTAATGAAACCTAAACAAAATATTTTTGGAAACTAAACATTAAGTGTATGGTTATGTTGTAAGTATTAGGAATTTATATTCCCTATTGTTTTGTTAGGGCTGGGATTTAGCTCAGTTGGTAGAGCGCTGCGCTGTAGTCTCTGAGGACCTGAGTTCAATTCCCAGCACCGCAAAAATGGGAGAAGGGCCTGGCAATCCACTCCCAAGGCAATCCCGAAGCACTCAGCCATTGAAAACCCTATGAGGGTCGCTATGAGTCGGATACCGACTCGATGGTACCTAATAATAATAATAAATTGTTTTGTTATGTGTCTCTGTAGCTCAGGAGTTGATAAAAGAAAGGCTATGGGGCCAAATGTGATTTGCCTGTTTTGGTAAAATTTTATTGGAACATAATCACATCCATTTGTTTATTGTGACTGCTTTTAAGGTGAATTAGCCAAATTGACCAGTTGCTACAGAGATCACATTCTCCACCAAAGCCTACAGTACTAACTATAGAGCCCTTTTTCAGAAAAAGTTTGTCAGGGCTTACTGTGGTTATTATTACCAATCTCTCTGTGTCCCAGAGAAACTAAGCTCCTTGAAATCAGAGGTTGTATTTATCAATTCTTTGAACCCCTATTTGTTTGTTAGGTGCTGTCAAGATGGGCCCAACTCATAGCAACCCTATGTACAACAAAATGAAACATTCCTCAGCAATGTGTCACACCTGGCACTGTGTCAGTGCTTCTCTGCTATTCATCAGGTTTTCAATGGCTGATTGTTTTGGGAGTGGGCTGCCAGGTCCTTTTCCCGTTTTTGTAATGCTAGGGGTTGAATTTAGGGCCTGAGGGGACAGCAGCACTTTGTCAAATGAGCTAAACCCCTACCCTTGAGCCCCCATTATGCCTCTTATATAAGTGGCATTAAATCAATATTTATGGATGCTACTCAGATATTTTAGACGTTTCATTTTTTCACAAACTATTATGGATGATGAAAAGTGAGAGTAGGTGAAAAAGGGCTGTCTTGAAACTGTGTACTGACTTCATGCACTGAAATTTTGTATATCACTCAGAGTAAAAACCAAGGCCCATGAAATCTTATGAATTCTAACACTCTCCAGGTCTCTGATTTCATTTCTGGTTCCTCTTTTTCTATTTCATTCTGTACCAAGAATACTACTCTCCGTTCTGCATATAGGCAAGTGTACCCTGCCTTCAGCCTTTAGTACTTTCTATTTCCTCTGCTTGAATTTTTTTTTTTTTGCCTCTTTTAGGTCTTTAATCAAATCTCAGCTACCTTATCCAAAATTGCAACCATGTTCCTCCCACACTCCAAACATTAACCTTTTCCTTTCTTGCATTGTATATTTATTTACTGTTTATGGTTTGTCTTCCCAAACTCCTTGAGGTTATTAACTTTTTATATTCTTTGCTTTCTGCTCTTTACTCACCTTGAACAGCCTGATGTATAGTAGATGCTCAGTAAGTATTTTGGAGTGGGTGAATTACATGAGGTGGTGATAAGCAGAAATTTCCCTTATTCAATTTCAATCTCCCAGTTCCTTCTTTGCACAAGACAAGCAGCGTAAGACTCTTTCCCTAAAGACATTTGAGGAGGAACTCCAGCATTTGCACAAATCTTTAAGAAATACTCACTTTTTCTGATTGGTTTTTATGGCCTTAGAGTCTCAGGGCTTTGTTATTTAAAATGTTATTTGCTGACCAGGAGCATTAGGATTGGCATTACCTGAGAGCTTGTTAGAAGTATAGACTGTTGGGTTCCGTGCAGACCTACTGATCTGATAAAAGATAACTTTCTCTGACATGTTGAAAGGTCTAGATGTTAAGTTAAATACATTTATTTAGGCTAATCACTAAGATTGTTGTTAAGATTTAGGCTAACAACTCATCATGGGGCAAAGATTGAGGCTAATATCTGCAAAAATCTAGGCTAACAACTACTCTTTATAAGGGAATAATTATAGCAAGAAATTTTCCTTTTGTTTATAAATGTTGATGGGGTA
>VMDO01000845.1:210500-250672 GCA_007922755.1 Pedetes capensis
ACTCATGCCATGGTATTTTCAGTGGCATCATATGGTTGTGAAAGCTGGACATTGAACAAGAGAGACAGAAAAAGAATTGATGCTTTTGAATTGTGGTGCTGGAGACGTCTATTGAATGTACCATGGACTGCCAAAAGAACCAACAGATCTGTCCTAGAAGAAGTACAACCAGAGTGCTCCTTGGAAGCAAAAATGGCCAAACTGCATCTTACATATTTCAGACATGTAGTCAGGAGAGATCAATCCCTGGAGAAGGACATCATGTTTGGAAGAGTGGCAGGTCAACGCGAAAGAGGTAGACCCTCCACCAGATGGATTGACACAGTGTCTGTGACAATGGGCTTAAACATAAATAAGATGGTTTGCCTGGCACAGAATCGGCAAGTGTTTCGATCTGCTGTACATAGGGTCGCTATGAGTTGGACTCTACTTGATGGCACCTAACAACAAAACAACAACAACAATAATTTATTGTCTGCAAGTAACACATCTCACTGGTGACAATACATACAGACTAAAAGTGAGAGGATGGAAATTGATATACCACAAAACAAACAAACAAAAAAGAGTAGCCATCCTTATATCAGACAAAATAGACTTCAAGTTAAAACTAGTCCAAAGAGACAAAGAAGGTCACTACATATTAATAAAGGGAACAATTGACCTAGAAGGCATAACAATTATAAATATATAAGCACAAAACATTGGCATACAAAATTAAAACAACTCTGAGATTTCACCTTACACCAATAAGAATGGCCAAGATCAATAAAACAAATAACAACAAATGCTGGCGAGGTTGCGGGGAAAAGGGAACACTCTTACGTTGTTGGTGGAGCTGTAAATTGGTCCAACCACTGTGGAAATCAATATGGAGGTATCTTAAAAAACTGAAAATAGATCTACTGTATGACCCAGCTATAACACTATTGGGAATTTACCCAAAGGGAGATGGGTCATCATACCACAGAGACACCTGCATCTCCATGTTCAATGCAGCACTTTTCACAATAGCAAGGATATGGAATCAACCAAAGTGCCCTTCAACAGAAGAATGGGTAAAAAAAAAAAAACCTATGGTACATATACACAATGGAATACTAAGCAATCAAGAAAAATGAAATAAGGACATTCACAGCAAAACGGATGGAATTAGAGAAAATTATTTTAAGTGAACGAATACAAGCTCAGAAAGAGAAACACCACATGTTCTCACTCATATATGGGAGCTGAATCAAAATTATAAGAAGGAAAAATTCTATTCAAAGATCAAATCAAAATAAAAGGAAAAAACTAAGAATGGTGTTATTATAAATGGTCTAGAAAATACATGCAATTGTTTTGACAAGATAAAAACAAAGTTCACTGCAGTAAAAGTTTCTATCTTAAACAGAACTGGAACCCAAGAATATATAGAAAAATATTACCAACTAAATGATAGAGAAGTCTTTGATGGGAAGGGTGGGAGGGAGGGAAGCATACAAGAGGGTAAGGGGGAACCTATATGAATAATGTACATCAAAATGCATATATGGAAATGTCACAATGAAAAGCATGTAAGAATGAATCACATTAAGGTGTACATTAAAAATTTCCAAAAAACCCAAAAAACAAAAAGCAAAAACAAAAACAAACAAACAAAAAAAATTGGCATACACAACTTCATTTGAAACAAACACTAATAGACTTAAAGGGACAGATACATCCAGATACTTTAATAGTGGGTGACTTCAATACCCCATGCTCATCAATAGATAGAACATCAAGCCAAAAAGTATAATAATGAACCACCAAGAAAGAAACTTCAGCGTTAAACACCCCAACAAATTAAATAGATTTAATAGGCATCTACAAAATACTCCACCCAAAATCTACAGAATACACATTCTTCTGAGCATCTATGGAACTTTCTATAAAAAAGATCACGTTAGGCCATAAATTAAATCTTAACAAATACAGAAAAATTAAAACAATCTTGTGTATCTTATTAGACCATAATGGAATAAAATTAGAAATGAACAGCAAAAGCTCTTACAGAAACTTTGCAAACACATGGGGAATGAACAATATGCTCTTAAATGACCAATGAGTAATTGAAGAAATTGGAGAAGGAAGTAAAAAAATTCTTAGAATTCAGTGAAAATGAAAACATAACCTACCAAAATCCTTGGGATATAACAAAGGCAATTTTAAGAGGGAATTTTATAGTGATGAGTGCCTACATTAAAAAATTAGAATCAACTAAAACAAATAACAACAATGCATTTCAACTTTTATAAAAAGAAAAGCAAGCAAAACCCAAAAACAGTAAATGGAAAGGAATAATAAAGATCAGAGCAGAAATTAATGAAAAAACAATAAAAATAATTAATGAGAAAAGAACTGGTTCTTTGAAGAGATAAACAAAATCGACAAACCCTTAGCCAAACTAACCAAAAGAACGAGAAAGAAGATTCAAATTAACAAAATTAGAGCTGAAAAAGGGAACATTACTGCAGATACCAATGGAATCCAGGGAATCATTAGGGAATACTTTGAAAAAATCATATTCCAAAAATTTGGAAAACTTAGATGAGGTGGATAAGTTCCTACACACATATGACCTGCCAAAATTAAGTCAAGAGGATACAAACAACTTAAACAGACCTTTAATGAGTAGTGAGTTTTGAAGCAGTAATAAAGAATCTCCCAACAAAGAAAAACCCAGGACTGGATGAGTTCACTGTTTAATTGTACAATACCTTTAAAGAAGAATTAATACCAACGCTTCTCAAATATTCCACAAAATAAACACTACCACACTCATTCTATGAAGCTATTGTTACTTTGACGGCAAAATCAGATGAGGATACATCAAAAAAAGGAAAACTACAGACCAATTTCCCTGATGAACCTAAACACAAAGATACTTCATAAAATACTTGCAAACCAACTTCTCAACACATTAAAAATATCATACACTATGATCAAGTTGGTTTTGTTCCAGTGATGTAAGGATGCTTCAAAATATACAAGACAATAAATTTAATAATAAATACACAAGACAATAAATGTAATACAGTATATAAATAGACTCAGAAACAGAAATCACATGATTTTATCCATAGATAAGAAAATACCTTTGACAAAGTTCAACATCCTTTTATGATAAAAGCCTTGAAAAACTAGGAATTGAAGGAACATAATTCAACATAATGAATGTAATATATGAAAAACCTACAGACAACCTCATACTAAATTAGGAAAAACTGCAAGCATTCCTCCTAAAATCTGGAACAAGGCAGTGTGTCCACTGTCTCCATTGCTATTCAAAATAACAATCGAACTTTTAACCATTGCAATAAGAAAAGAAAGAGAAATAAAAGGGATACAAATAGGAAAGGAAGAAGACAAATTATCCCTATTTTCAGATGACATAATCCTGTACTTAAAAGACCCTAAAGACTCCATCAGCAAACTCTGAGAGCTGATAAACACTTTCTGCAAAGTAGTAGAACACAAAACTAGCATATAAAAGTCAGTAGCTTTTCTTTATACCAACAACAACCAGGTGAAGAAAGTAACCAGAAAAACAATCCCATTCACAATAGCTTCAAAACAAATAAAATATCTGGGAATAAACTTAACCAAGGAGGTGAAACACCTCCACAATGAAGACTTTAAAACACTAAGGACAGAGATTGAAGATACCAGGTGGAATGACCTCCCATGATCATGCATTAAGAGTATTAATATTGTGACAGTAGCTATATTTCTGAAAGCAATCTGGAGATTTAATGCAATCCCCACCAATATTCTAATGACATTCTTCATAGAAATAGAGAAAACAATCCTAAAATTCATATGGAAGCAAAAAAGACCACAAATCACTAAAGCAATCCCAAGCAGAACGTACAATGCAAGGGCACTACTATTCCTGATTTCAAATAATACTACAAAGTTATAGTAACGAAAACTTCATGGTATTGGCACAAGAACAGACATGTACACCAATGGAACAAAATAGAGGATCCAGAAATAAATCTACTTAGCAACACCCACCAGATATTTGACAAAGGCACCAAAAATATGAGTTGGAGAAAAGACACCCCATTCAACAAATGGTGCTAGGAGAACTATATATCCTCATTTAGAAGACTGAAACTACATTTCTGTCCCTCTCAGCCTGTACAAAAATCAGTTCAAAATGGATCAGACACCCTAATGTAAAACCTGAAACTTGGAAAGTGCTAGAGGAAAACACAGAGAAAACACTTTAAGACATAGGTATAGGCAAGGACTTTCTGAATAGGACCCCAAAAGCACAGGAAACAATAGTAAGAATTAACGAATGGTATTGCATTGAATTAAAAAGCTGTGCACAGCAAAGGAAACAATTATCAGAGTTAAGAGACAAACTACAGAATTAGAGAAAATATTTGTCAGCTATATATCAGACAGGGGATTAATATCTAGAATATACAAAGAATTCAAAAATTAAACATCAAAAAAGCAAAGTATCCAATCAAAAAATGAGCAAAGGAACTGAACAGAGAAGAAAGACATAGCCAATAATCATATGAAAAAATGTTCGACATCCTTAGTCATCAGGAAAATGCAAATAAAAACTGAGATACCATCTCACTCCAGTCATAATGCCTATCAATAAAACAAACAACTATTAATGCTAGTGAGGATGCCAAAGAAAAAGGAACCCTTATACACTGCTTGTGGGATGGCAGATTGGTGCAGCCACTATGGAAATCAGTATTGAGGTTCCTCAAAAAACTGAAAATAGAACTAACATATGATGTAGCTATACCATTCCTTGGTATATATCCAAAGGAATGTGTATCAATACACCACAGAGATACTTTCTCATTCATATTTATCATGGTATTATTCACAATAGCCAAGATATGGATTCCAAGGTATGGAATCAACCTAGGTATATTCATCAACAGATGAGTGGACAAGGAAATTGTGGTATACATACAACATGGAGTTTTATTTTGTCCATAAAGAAGTGTGAAATTATGGCATTTTCTGTAAATTGGATGGAACTAAAAATCATCATTTTAAGTAAAATAAGCCAGACTTAGAAAGATAAACGTCACATGTTTTCTGTCATACATGGATGATAGACTTCAATATGTATTCATTATTAAAACATACAGGTAATTAAAGTAGAATAAACCTAAGTGGTGAAAGATAATGGAATAAAGAAAAGGGGAGGAGGCAAGAAGAAAGGGTAATGGGAGAAAATAAAGGAAATATTACATATGTTGCCCTTATGGCAAAATCAAGATGTATATATATAGAAAAATATAACCACAAAAGGACATGCAAATAGAAGGGAGACCATTGCTGAGGAGGAAGGGGACAGGGGAGGGGGATCATGAGAGGGTAAGTGGGCAAGTGAACATGAGCAATGTACAATGAAATACATGTATGGAAATGTCATAATGAGACCCATCAAGTTGTACATTAAAAATTACCAATAGAAAATTTAAAAATTCAACAAATCTTGAAGTTCATTTTTGGAAAGATTAATGAAATTAATAAATCTTGGTAAGACCTATCAAGGATAAAGAGAAACACAAAGACTCAATCTGATGATTGAAGGAGTCAACACTGCAGGTCATACTAGATAGTAAAAGGATTATAAAGAACATTACAAATAACTTTAAGTCAATAGAACAAACAATACCTATAAGATTTTAGGACACACAAGTTATGTGAATTCCAGCCATCAAATATTGTAAGTGCAGACTTTGGATAAAAGTTCTCAAAGGATGGTAGTCTCTCATTCTTTCCTCCCCTCTCCTCTCCTCTTTCCTTTCTATTCTTTCTTTTCTCTCCCCTTCCATTCTTCTTCATATCCTTCCCTTTTCCTTTATATTTTTCTACTTCTTTCCCTTCCCTCTCTCCCTTCTTTCCTCAGTCTTCCTCTTCTTTTCTCTCTCTCTGTCCCTCTCCCTGTTCCTCCTTCTCCACCTCTCTTCAATCCCTCTTCTCCCACAGCAAAGTCCAAGACCATCTTTTTATTCTGGAATCCTCCTCCCTTTCATTTACTAAGAATGTCTTCTTTCTCAAGTGCTGGTTTTAAAATTCTCTTTGATATGAATTCCTAGCAAGATCACACCTTGGCTTTTTGTTTTATATCAAAAAATATGATTAGAAAAACTCACAGTGGACTATGTCTTTATGTAATGACAATATAATGAGAAAAGTATAAAAATGTAACACATAGACATTAGAATCAGAGCTTCACATTGTTAAATTCATTCCAAAGTGGAGGAAAGGAAGAATGTGTGAGGACTCTTGAGAGAAAATATGAGGACATAAAGGAATTAATTTGAATCTCATGTAAACTAGTCCAACTGATGTTGTTGTTGTTGGGGTTGTTGTCATATGCCAGGGACTCGGGTCTGACTCAGAGTGACACTATGTACAACAGAATGAAATACTACCTGATGCTGTGACATGCCTGGAACTATTGTCAGTGGTTCTCTGCTATTCACAGGGTTTTCAATGGCTGATTGTTTTGGGACTAGCTAACATTTATATAGTACTTACTATGAGCCCAGGAGTAAGTGTTACTTATACATTGATTCAGTCTTAAAACCACTCTGTGAGATAGATACTATTATTATCTTCATGTTGAATTAAAATAAAAAAGAAAAGAAACAAGCAAAACCCTTGAGACCCAGAGAGGTAAAGTGATTTGTCCAAACTAACAGAATTAGTAGATGATGGTGCTGGGATTTTACCCAGAGAGTGCGCCCTATTAGTCTTTCTCAGCATAGCATCCTGCCTCCACCTGCCTACCATGCTATACACTTCTGTGGTAATTTGCCTTATTGACAAGTCACTCCATGCTACATTTTACTGTTATTTCATTTTTCACAGAAAGGAGGTTTTCTGTTTGCTCATCGAGCCTATAATCCCAGTGTCCGACTTCAAGAGGAGGTTCTTGGGTCTCTTTCTATTACAAATTACTTTGTCAATTAATATCTACGCAGAAAGAGAGAACAGAAAGAAAGAGTTTCACAGAAAGCAGTTTAAAGAAGGGAATATTTATAGAAATATTATAAATTGAGGAAGGGAGGAAGCTGCCACTATCCTTAGGCCTCAAGAGGCAAGGAAGTCTTGGGGAATAAGAGAGCCATTAGCTGGCAATGTGGAGGAAAAGGGGATTGAAAATGGCTCCTGGTATTTGGCCATGATGGATGAAGTGATGTGCCTCTACGAGGACACTGGAAGAATATTTTCTAATGGGCTTCACACTCTAATCCAAACCATTGTGCCATTTACAAAACAAAGACTTCAGATTAAGGTCATACTGGGCACCCAGGTCTGATGTCACACTGGGTATGACCTAGTTTGAACAAAACTAGACGGAACATATGCCACTCTCTTTTCTTCCTCTCTACTCCTCACCCTCAGTTCTTTTCTCTAGCAACAATGTGCATGTCTCTCCTTTCTCTCTGGTTTGTCATCTATTCTGTCCATCCAAGGTATTTTTCTCTCTAGGAGCCTGCTTAACTCCTGTTCTCTCTGATTTTACCTTCCCCTGAGAAATAGAAATAACCTTATGCGTAATTCACCCAGAGGACCCAGGTTTTTCCAAGTCCTTTCTAGATCTACCTAAGCTTCTCCAGGTGCTTCGGTTTTCCCAGTAGTTATTTCTAAAAAGTGTGCTACCTTTTAATAAACCTTGTCTGCACTTTCAACAACACATTGTTTACTATAACTTCTGTGTCAGGTATAAATTTATTTATATGCTGAATACAAAGACTGAGGTTTTGCTGTCTGATTCCTGGACCTCTGCTCTGAACCTGCCTACCACACTCCTTGTGTCTCCCTAGTAACAGAAAGAAATTAATGTTATTCATACTTGATGAACCATGGAGCTGGACACGAGGGGCTTCCAGATAGATCTCTGGCTATGGAGAAGCACAGCCACCACCAAAACTGTTTTAGGGCAAAGGATGTGGGAGGATATACACCTCAGCCTCTCTCTCCTTCCATATTTTGATTTCCTACAGATGACTCCTATTGTGTAAACTGGAAGTAGAGAGCCAAGTCAGAGAGCCCAGCTATAGCAGCTATAGAGATCAACCTCCCCAGGTGCAGAGCAGGGCAAAGGTGGGAATGGCTTTGTGGTCACACAGGAGATAATCAACACACTAGGCAGAACCCATTGTGGGTGCATCTAGGAGATGAAGGAAAAAGATCACACCAAGAAACAGATTGGTTTAACGTTAACCTCATATTCACAGACCCTCCCTAAGAGACATTCGCCAATGACTATGACAAGAATAATCACTCACTGAAAAGAATAGTTCTACGTGTTGTTGTTGTTAGGTGCTGTTGAATCAGTGTCCAACTCATAGCGACCCTATGTACAACAGGCAAAAAACTTTGTGCCAGTGCTTCTCTGCTATTCATAGGGTTTTCAATGGTGGATTGATTTTTGGGAGTGGCTTGCCAAATCCTTCTCCCAAGCCTACAGTATCTGGTGCTCCCAGGCAGTCTAGTTCTAAGTGTACTAGAGAGTTAAGAAAAAGTGACTATGATTGACCTTAAACTAATGAATTAAGTGAATTTGGCATGGTGATGCAAACCTGTAATCCTAGCACTCAGGCGGCTGAGGTAGGAGGATTATGACTTTGAATGAAGCTTGGGTTGCATAGCAAGATTTTTTCTCAAAAAAATCAGGTGAAAATATGTACTAACTCCACTTTTTATACCACTTTATATCAAGTTACTGGAGAACAGAATTGACATGGATATAATCCTCAAGATGTTTATAGCTCCACTCATGTGTAGTCTTGAACAGACCATACAAAGGAAACTGTTTCCATTTTAAGAGTAATGTAATGTCGGGGTTTTAGCTCTAGCCCGGCTAAAGTTAGGGCCAAACCCTCAACACAAACACGTGGCCGGTGTCGGGAAAGAAGGACCTGGGGAGACCTTCAGATGGTTGGAGAAGGACAGGGAAGGTTTATTGGGATGCTCCCCTGCTGGAGAGCAAGGAGCAAGCAGCCCCTATAGAGCAAGGCTCTACCCCTTTAAGTGCTGGCTCTAGGCCTGCAGCATGGAATGCTGCAGGCTAAATGCTGGTACAGCTTAGCCTTAAAGGCACCGCCACAGCCTCTGGTGTTTAGGTGAGGTCCGATGGTCTTGACTCTCGTGGCTCGCCTTCTTTACCCCCCTCCTTCCCAAGGATGGGAGGAGTTAGGAGGCTCTTCGTGGCTTGCTAGATGCCTTTGGCTCTTCAGGGCCCCTGGGCTTGATCTCGCCGGTTTGCTAGATGGTCTTGCTTGAGTAGGGTGCGCTGGTCTAGATGATGAGGTTCAGGAGACGGTCAGAGAGGTCAGGATCGGTGGTGCTACAGGGATCATAGCGTGAAGATGGGGTCCAGGAGCCCTGCTTTTATAGGGTCCTGGAGGGGTCACATGGTGGGGTTCAGCCAATCAAGACACACAGCTGGCAGGTACAGTGGGCAAACGGACATAACTGCCAAGTGGAGACAGTTATTACCTGCAAGGTGGTGAGGGGAGCCAATCAAAATTAAGGTGGTTAAGGCTGGTCAAGCTGGCCGGGGGCCATCTTTGCTCACTTGAAGGGAGGGGCTGTTTTGAGTGAGTGGGATGAGCACTAGGGTCAACTAGGGGTCAGCCCCTCAGGCTGTCATGAGGGACCCTAGCTGGGAAATATTATTTTAAAAATCCCCAACAGTAAGCTACTGATACTTTTGGGCTGGGATTTAGCTCAGTTGGTAGAGTGCTGTAATTCCCAGCACTGCAAAAATGGGAGAAGGACCTGGCAATGCACTCCCAAGGCAATCCCAAAACAGTCAGCCATTGAAAACCCTATGAGGGTTGCTATGAGTTGGATACCAACTCGATAGCACCTAACAACAACAACAACAACAACAACAACTGATACTATTGTTGTTGTTAAGTGCTGTTGAGTCAGTGACCCTACGTACAACAGATGAAACACTATTTTCAGTGCCTGTCTGCTATTCATAGGGTTTTCAATGGCGGATTGACTTTTGGGAGTGGGTTGCTGGGTCCTTCTCCCAAGCCTACAGTAGTATCTGGTGTTTCCAGACGGTCTCCTATCCAGGTACTAACCAGGCCTGATTCTGCTTAGCTTCTAAGATCTGACAGGATCGGATGCCACAGTGCTATGGCTGCAGGCACTTAGACTATACAGACATGTAATTACTATAAAAGAATCTTGATGAAGATTGTTGTTTTTAGGTGACTTTGAGTTGTATCTGATTCATAGCGACCCTTATAGGGTTTTCTTTTTTTTCCTTTGTGGTACTAGGGGTTGAACCCAGGACCTCATGCTTGCATGCTTTGCAAGTGTTGTACCTTCACCCTAGCCCATTTTTTTTAACTTTTTGAGACAGTCTCACTAAATTATGTAGACTGCCTCTGATCTCAAGCTTGCGATCCTCCTGCCTCTGCCTCCCAAGTTGAGGATTACAAGCGTTTGCCACCATGCATGGCCCTATAGGGTTTTCAATGGCTGATTGTTTTAGAATTGCCGCAGGAGTGGATTGCAATATCCTTCTCCCATTTCTGTGGTCTTGGGAATTGAACTTGGGACCTCAGAAACTGCAGAGTGGTGCTCTACCAACTGAGCTAAATCTCAGCCCCTCTTGATGAGGGTAGGGACTATAAATATTTAATTTACCTTTATATTACTGTGTCTAATCCAGTGCTGGACATATAGTTTATAATAACAAATACCCAATGACTGAGACTTACAGAGTAAATTAGATGCCCAATTTTATGCAGCTTTCCATCAAATTCATGCAGCTGACAACTGAATTAAAGAAAGCACAAAATGAAGGAAATTGTGTAGTTTTATAAATAAGTTCTGGAAAGATTTGATATAAAGAAATATATCATTATAACATTGAAGGATATTGAAATTAGAATAAATGGATGTTGAAGTAGATAGTCTGTGATAGACATAGATTTGAATTTCAACTCAGATTCAAATTCACTTCTCAATTACTGGCATCCAGTGGCCCATTAACCTAAGGCAAGACAAAGCTTCCTAAGAGATACAGCTTCTCAGCGGCTAGCCTCCTATCTCCCAAAGTACTCTACTTCCCAGTTGGTTTGGAAAGGGGCTGGGAAAGTATGAGGAAATAACTGCATATGACATAACCCTCTAGATGTTTTCATCTTAACTGAAGAAGCAGTTCAAGCTCTCATTACTGGAGGCAGAGGCTGAATCTTCAAGCAGGACCTGCTCTACTGCTTATTTTGTGAGTTCCAGGGCTGAGAGAAGGAAATAATATTTTGCTGGGTCATAGCATCTGCATCACCAGAAGTCTCAAAACATGAGACTGTCTCAATATTCTTGTAATGGCTCCCATGCAAAAAGAGGGAAAAGGGCCAGGGTGATTGATGCTTCACATTCAGAAATCCAGCTTCCTCCTGGAAGGGACTGATGTGTGGTCTCAGCAGTACCAAGTCACCAAATATAAGGGATCCTATGTGTTCCATGGGCTGGGATTTAGCTCAGTTGGTAGAGCACTGTGCTGCAGTCTCTGAGGTCCCGAGTTCAATTCCCAGCACCACAAAAATGGGAGAAGGACCTGGCAATCCACTCCCAAGGCAATCCCGACATAGTCAGCCATTGAAAACCCTATGAGGGTCGCTGAGTCAGATACCGACTCGACTGCACCTAACAACAACAACAATGTGTTCCATGGCTGATAACTTCCTGAAAGACTGCTCAGAAAGCAGCCTAGGAATTTCAGAGAGGGAAAGAATGATTCTGGGACAGGGACAACATTTTGAGTTTAATATGACACTCGGGACCCAAGTCCATGAGTCTCAGGGACAAAGCAGGTGAAGAAATTTGTTTATTGCTTTCCCCCAGCATAGTCCAGGGTTAACAAAAGAGATGGTCTCTCTTACTATCAGGCAAGACAACAGACATCTTTCTGATTTTCTACTTATGGGTCCAGTTTTTTCTCTTCCTTTTAAACGTGAATTGTATATTTGGTAGGCATTGGTTAGTTAAAACAGCTACACTTTCCTAAAATATTCCTCATAATGAATTTCAAACATACTGTTTACCCTAGACATCCTTTTCTAGGTACTACAGTTTTAAAAATGTTCCTTAAAGCAAGGTGCACTGAACTGGGTGCAATATTGTAAGCAATATTGTAAGCATAGTTGAGCCAGAGCAAATCAGAGTAAAGTTACCACTTTCCCCTCTTATCACTATTCTTTTAAAAAAAAAATTCTCTCTGTTTTTTAGTACTGGGAGTTTGAACCCATAGTCTCCCACTGCTAGACAAGTTCTCTATCACTTTTTTATTTTGAGACTGGGTCTCGGTAATTTGCACAGGCTGCCTTTGGTGGCAAACTAGCTTTCCTTCTGCCTCAGCCTCCTGAGTCTCAGGGATTACAGGCATGCACCACAGTGCCCAGATGATCACTGTTACATTTACTAACATAGCATAAATTTCTAAGAGTTCTTACTAACTGAATATACAAAAATTTGACTCATTCATGTCTATGATTCCAGATGCAATAAATTAGTTGTATAACCACATTTTCACTACACTTATTCCTCCATCTCTTATCCTTTAAATTAAGCACATTCTTCTTAGTAAAGTCTAGGTAGATGAGCTTGGAACACTTCACCACAATGTGAGGAAGAAATGAGGTCAGGGAAGAAGAAGGATCAGAGACTGGAAATTGTGAAGCAGGATCATAAGTGGGGACTACACATAAGGGACAGGAAGAAACAAAGTTAAGGAAATGACCTCTTAGGTAGAGCAGAATGAGATAGGAAAAGGGAACAGACAGAACTTGAGGAATAAGGATAATGTAGGTTGATGAGATATGGTCAGCATTCAGAACTGTAAGACATTTAAGACAATTCTCTTTCATAGAGGAGGATCTACCATGTTGTTTGTTGCTGGTACATATATGAAGGCAAAAGGCCTAGGAGGTCAAAAGACTAAACAAGAGTTAGCCTTTTGAGGCTAGTGGGCCCTAGAATATAATGACTTGTTTAAGATCTCCAAGGTTGAGCAAGGACTTCATTCTATCCCAGTCTCTTCCTCTGTTTCCCTCACATCACTACCCATAGTCTTCTCAATTCCTATTCATATCTTGAGCCTTTTCCTGTGGCTTGACCCTGTTCCCCCATAGGTTCCTTTGGGTGCTTCTGCTAATGTCTTCCTGTTTTTATTTTCTCTTTTGAATCTTTAAAATTAAAACTCTCAAAATGGAAACATTTATTTTAGAAGCATTTATTAAGAATCTATTGATGATTAAGTAATGTAAACACAGCATGGGATAAAAAGATGAAAAATATATTCCAGAGGCTTTGGTGATTTCTAGTACATTGGGAAAACAGAAGAAATTTGATTGTGATGTGCTTTGGAAAGTATTTAAATAGTAATACTAATTGTTTCCCCAAGGGTCTGTTGTGTTATCTTCTTTATCTTCCTTTTTTCTTTATCATCAATATTTTTCTTTCTAAAGTCTTTTGCCCTTTGTTATTGTTAGGTGCTGTCAAGCTGGTCCAACTCATAGCAAGCCTCCTAGGATTTTCAATGGCAGATTATTTCAGGATTGGTATAGGGGGAGTGAGCTGCCACGTTTTCCTCCCATTTTTTGTGGTGCTGGGGATTGAATCCAGGCCCTCAAAGAGCACAGAGCAGCACTCTATCAACTGAGACAAACCCCAACCCTTTTTGACCCTGTCTCCACACATATTTTAAGTCTTTGTACAGCTCATTCATTGTTTTTTGAAATTTATTTAGTCACTTCAGTCAGTATAGACAATGCAATTTTAGTATTTCTATCCTCTCTTTTATACCACTAGTCAGTGGTATAAGATATTCAAATTTATTTCACTCAAAAACTCAAACCTTCCTTTAATCTCTCTGCATTCAGTCAAGCACTGTTGGCTCTTTGTTTTTCTGCATTCTATTTCTGTTCTTGCTAGGATCAATGATGATTACTTAATTGCCAAATGCAGTGGATCATTATTGAAATACATGTTGATGTATCTGGCCACTGGAGTTGATTTTCAGTATGGCTTTGGTAATTCCTTTTAGGAATTTGCAGTATCTTTGCTTCTTCTGGTCCTAACCTGGAGGATCAGTGTTTCTTTGGGTTCTATTGTTCTGATTTTTTGTATTTGCATTCTCCTTATACAAATTTATTAAATTTTGTGGGTTGAAATTACATTATATTCTGATGATTTCAAATTATCTATATTCTTAGAAGAACTCTTAGAAATTTATGCTATATTAGTAAATGTAACAGTTATCATCTGGGCACTGTGGTACATGCCTGTAATCCCTGTGACTTTGGGCTTTTAAGTGAACTCAAGCAGAATTCTCCACTATTTCATGACATACATATTTTGATAGCATATACACTTTATAAACACAAAATATTAAAACTGAGTTTATGCTGGGGGCAGTGGCACATGATTGTAATCCCAGTGACTTGGCAAGTTGAGGCAGGAGGATCTGGAGTCCAAGGCCAGGAGCAGCCTGCACAACCTAGCATACACCTGTCTCAGAATAACAAAGACAAAAACAAACAAACAAACAAAAACCCTAAAAAACATTTAAAAAAAAAAAGAAGCTAAGGGTGGGGCTCAGTGACGAGTCTTGTCTAGCATGCTCAAGGCCCTGGATTCAACCCCATATTATTTACAAAAAAAAAAACTTCGAGTCTATAGTTTCTGTCTCCACACATATTTTAAGTCTTTGTACAGCTTATTCATTGTTTTTTGAAATTTATTTAGTCACTTAAGTCAGTGTAGACAATGCAATTTTAGTATTCCTATCCTCTCATTTACACCACTAGCCAGTCTTATTTCTGTCTACACTAATAATATCATACACTAATATGTCTACACTAATAATAATATGGTACTTATATACATCAAGACTCCCCTTTTCTACATCCCCAGGGCCATCCCAGAACCATTTATTGACACACACTTCACAAACGGACTATTGAAGACAAGAGTCACTTGTTCCCTTTTAAATGCCAATTTTGGTTTAGATGTGAAAGAGGAAGAGGAAAGAGATTTACTATATTTGTCCAAAAATGAAATCATGATCTTTTACCACATAGAAATGTGCAATAGATGAAAAAATTTATTAAGACATGAGAGACCTGAGCATTTTGAATATCCATCGGAAGGATCTAGATGAATTTAAGTACATAGGGAATTGGCAAAACACTTAAAAGGCCAAAGTTTCTAAGAAGGTCAGGGTGGACAGACTCAAGATTGAGATGGGGAGCTTGGCTGACATTAGGAGGAGGGATAGATTCTCTATTCTTCTATATGCAGAGAGGAAAGCCAGAATATAGATTTTGCTGGATTTATGAATTTAGCACAGGAAATCAAAACACTTGGATCTGATGTCTCTGCTGCTTTTGTGAAGTAGTTGGAAAGGTTTCTGAGAAAGGAGGGGATTTAACATTTGAAAAGTATTTAGAAAGTTTGAAAAATTGCTCGAAATGGGTGGAGGAATTAACCAGAGAAGGTTATTGTAAAGGATTTGTATATTCCATGCTCATTTGAAATTGGTCTCTGAAAACTTTAATGAAATAATACGCCTTTGAACATAATTTGCTATAGAAACATTGAATTGCACTAGTTCAGGCTTGGATTAAGTGTATCCACAATCATTTTTGCCATAAGTATAATAGAAAGTAGGGGGTTTGGTGGACCCTTTTTACATTTAATCAATGCTTACTTTTATTTTCCTGTCATTTACAACAAGATTGGAAGATATCTTAAATTTTTGCATCTCAAACTTACTTGATGTCTAACAAAGAATGAGGAAAAACTAGTTATCATTACGTATATGTACATATATGCATGTATTCTATGTATATGTGTATATATATATTAGAGGCAAGGTCTCCCATGTACCCCAGACTAGCCTGTAACTTGCTATGTAGTCCAAACTGGTCTCAAATTCCCAATCATTCTACCTCAGCCTCTCCATTGCTGGGATTATAGACATGCTCCACCATACTCAGCGATTTTTTTTTTCTGCTGTACTGGGAGTCTGAACCTGGGGCTTTGCACATGCTTAGCAACAGCTCTGCCACTGAGCTGCATGCAGCCCAGCCCTTCTTTTATTTTTTAAATTGAGACAGAGTCTCACTAAATTACAGAGTTTACCTCTGGCCTCGAACCTACGATCCTCCTATCTCTGCCTCCTGAGGTGCTGGTATTACAGATGTGAGCCACCATGCTCAGCTTTGACTAATGTTTTTAATACTATCTATCCAAAAATTTATGTCAACATCTGAAGGGCTGTATAAATATGATTTTATGATTTTTTAAATTAATTCTAGATTATTCTATAAACTGGCAAGTATTTCTGGCCTATTGGATCCATAATTAGTCAACTTGGTTTCTCAGTATTGCTTAGAAAAGTTTTTGTAGATTTGCAGTATGTTTTAATGAGGTAATTCTCACCAATTTCCTTCTAAACCTTTTGTCTAGATTTTCTTATTTTTTTTCCAAATTTATTTCAGAAAGAATTTGCAAACCCTTCTCCCATTCATACAAATATTCACTGAATTTTTCCTTTATTTGAGATTAGTCTTCTACATCTTACCGATTTTCTGGATGATAAAAGCATTAGTGAATTAGCTTTATTTTCTGTTGGTCTAATTCCTATGTCTCATCATACATAAATACAGGTAAAGTCTGCTCAGTTTAGGATTTATCTCATGAAATTATCCAGCAACTACTCCACTGCTCCGGTCTCTGATTTCCTGCTCATCTGCTTCCCTAACTACCAGAGCTGGCAGCATTGGCTGTCCCTGCCCCTCAGCCTCCTCTTCCTCTTGGCCATGGGGGACAACGGCACCCTCCTCATCATCATCTTGCTGGAGGTCTCTCTGCACAAGCCCATGTACTACCTGCTCAGCCTCCTCTCCCTGCTGGACATCATGCTCTGCCTCACTGTCATTCCCAAAGCCCTGGCCATCTTCTGGTTTGACAACAAATCCATCAGCTTCATTGCCTGCTTCCTCCAGATGTTCATCATAAATAGCTTTCTCCCCATGGAATCCTGCACCCTCATGGTCATGGCTTATGACCACTACATGGCCATTGGCAAGCCTCTGCGTTACCCATCCATCATTACTAGCTGATTTGTGGCCAAGGCTAGTGTCTTTACTGTGGTTCAGAATGCTTTGCTGCTTTCCTCTGTCCCCATTCTCTCTGCCCGGCTCCATTATTGTGGGAAAAATGTCATTGAGAACTCATCTGTGCCAACCTGTCTGTGTCCAGGCTCTCCTGCGATGATTTCACCCTTAACAGAATCTACCAATTTGCTATTGGTTGGATCTTTTTTGGCTCAGATTTCATCCCCATTTTCCTTTCCTACACCTTTATTCTAGGAGCAGTACTTCTGCTCAAGACTGAGGGGACAGCAATGAATGCCCTGAGCACATGTGGTTCCCATTTCATCCTAATCCTGTTCTTCAGTACCATCCTGCTGGTTGTTGTGTTAACAAATGTGGCCAGAAAGAGGGTCCTCATGGACATTCCCATCCTGCTAATGTTCTCCATCACCTTATTTCCCCTGCCTTGAACCCAACTGTATATGGGTTTTGAACCAATGAGTTAAAACATGCATTTCAGAAGTTACTGCAGAGAAGGCTTTGAATATACCAAAGGGACTCGCTATAAAAACACTCATTTCCCTTTTCTGTTCCAGGATCTGTAATTCCAAGCAAAAAGTGTACAGATATTGAGTTTTTCCTACCTGCTTTCTGTCTCTCTACTATCAGGAATTAATGTGGACCTTTTAGTACTTGACCAAAGTTCATTTGCCCAGATAATAAAACTAACACTTATAGGTACTTAATTTTGTGTTTAAACATTTACATATTCAAATCATGCTATCCTCACAAAAATTCTTCATGATAGTCTAATTATTCCAAACACTGGCAAAGGTTCCATCTGGCGAGTGGTAGAGTACCAACTCCAGGACAGATCTTTCTGACTCCAGAGCCTTTCTGTGGTATGGGATATGGCATAAGCTTCCACAGATGCAGATGAAGCTGGAGCTCTGCTCTTCAGGCTATAATCCATGACTATTTTTTTATGAACCTGAAACTGCCAGCTGATATCTGCTCTGAGTGTGGAAGAACCAAATAGAGGCACAGAACCCAGAGATGTAATCATCTTTTTTCTGACCATGACTCTTTAGGCTTCTGTCACAAAAGGATGATAATCAGACTCATACCAGCCTCTGCCCCAAAGATGCCTTATATATCTTTGATCTCTTTCTAAAGATCTAAGTGGAAGTAGTTGGGGAATAAGAAAACTAGCAGTTTGGAGAGTGGTAGAACCAACTGTAGTGGTACAGGGGACATCCTGTGTCATGAGAATCACTCTCCATAGGCTCTGCAGCTCAAAAGCCTCAAGGAAGGGGAGGATAAGTATTGTCTATGGTTAAACTTCTGCATGTCATAATCTGTAGAAAACAGGTAAGGAAACATAACCTATTATTGTAGCTGGTGGCAGTAATGCCAGTTTTTACATGGTAGTAGGGAACTGAGCCTTCAGGCTCATCTAATAAACTTTCCCAAAGATCAGCCATAGTTCTTATTTCAAAAATTCCATAGGGTAGAAGCAAGGGCCACTCAATTAAGAGGTTCTGAAGGACTAGATCTAGTGAGTAGACTTGAAAACTATTAAATTAAAGGCACTTGAAATATAAAGAACTGGCTCTGTGTTCCAATCAAATATGATCATCAATGTTCTATATAATATCTCTTTAATGGCAAACAGACCATACTGGATGAATAAATATGTATGGCATGATATTAGAAATCATAAGAATTGGTAAATGATGAGGTACTGGGGAGCTGTTGGCTTTCTTTAAATTAAAGGTATAGTAGTTAGAATGTATTTATTTTTTTAAAGATGGCAACCGATTAAAATTCCATTAGGTAATAGTAAGTACATTTTACAAACATGTGAAATTGACCTTTTGCTGTTCTAGCTTTTATTTTTAAATCATACTATTTAGAGCCAGGCTTGGTGGTGCATGCCTGTAATCCCAGCATTTGGGAGGCAAAGGAAGAGGAGCACAAGTTCAAGGCCATTTTGGGCTACATAGCAAGATCCTATCTTCCTTCTTCCTCCACAAAAAAACCAACCAACCAACCAAACAAACAAAAAATGTATTATTTAAAAGTAATTAAAAATGTTATTTAAAAAGTCATCTTCTATTAGAATTAAAAGGTTTTCCCTTGTATCAAAAGTTGTGTCATCATCACAGTTACTTATGCATTCACTGAGCAGTCCAGCAAGTCATCTGTAGAAATGAATATTTGAGAAGGGGCTGTAATGCTATTTGAAACAATCTGTCCCACCACTACATTTTTACTTTCACTCATCATTTGTAACCTCTTGGCACAGTGCAATTTTGCAAAGCGTTCTCTCTCCTTGTCGACAAATTCTTTTCTATCACTTTCAAATATGCTTTCTCTTTCTGAGGGTGGTTCTTCAAATCTTGGTGTTACAGGGACCAGATCGGGGCCAAGGGGATTTACTGCCTCCTGATTTATGGTTGTCATGGTGAAATTCTGGCTGCAAGTGTGTTCCTCCTCCGTGTGGTTGCACATATTTCATTCTTCACTTTTCATGTTCTCCTCGTTTGTTCTCAGTGCTTGAATTTGTACTACTTTTAGATGTTCTGTAATGATCAAAAAAGGAAGAAACAGCTCCACTTAAGTAGTAACAATTTACTTCATGGGTTGTTTCCTCAACCTCAGTGGGGTTTAACCAAGCTCTAATATTGTGTGGATACTGTTCAGTTTTCAGCATCCCATGAGCACACAGGTGAATACCTCTTCCACCCAGGCCAGGTGGTCACATTCCAGCTTCATCCATAGGTTTATATTGACAGTGACAGAACCAGTGAGTTCTACATAATGCTGCTAGTTTCTGGGAGCAAACAGATCCTGTCCTGGGCTTGGTGTGACCACATGTCTTTGAGCTTTCTGGAGCTGAGGGTAATGCTTTATTTATTTTATTATTTTGATATTTAAAATAGCATGCAATATGATGAGTTTCATTATGGTATTTTTATACAATTATATCATGTACTTTGTTCTTATTAACTCCCTTACTACTGCCCCCCTCTAATCCCCTCCTAACTCCAGATGTATACCTTATCCTTTCCAACCTTACACACACACACACACACACACACACACACACGCACGCATGCACACACACACACACACATACACACTTTAAAAAATAAATCTAGCTTCTGCATGTGAGAAAGAACATATGGTGTTTATCTTTCTGAGTCTGGCTTATTCTGTTTACAATAATGATTTCCAGTTCCATCCATTTTCCTGCAAATGACATAATTTCTTTCTTCTTTATGGCTGAATAAAATTCTACTGTGAATATATAACACATTTTTAAATCCATTCATCTGTTGATGGACATCTGGGATGATTTCATGTCTTGGCTATTCTTGTGAAGAGTGCTTCAATGAACGTGGAAGTACAGGTGTTTCAATGGTATGATGACTTAGATTCCTTTGAGTATATGCCCAAGAATGTTGTTGTTGTTAGGTGCCGTCGAATCGGTATCCGACTCATAGCGACCTTACATACAACAGGCGAAACACTATTGTCAGTGCTTCTCTGCTATTTATAGGGGTTTCAATGGCAGATTGATTTTTGGGAGGGGGTTGCCAGGTCCTTCTCCCAAGCCTGCAGCACCTGGTATTCCCAGGCGGTCTCCCATCCAGGTACTAACCAGGCCCTGCCCTGCTTAGCTTCCGAGATCTGCCGGGATCGGATTCCACAGGGATACAGCTGCAGGCATGCCCAAGAATAGTATACCTGGATCATATGGTAGTTCTATTTTTAGTTTTTTGAGTAACCTCTGTACTGATGTCCACAATGGCTGTATGGTTGTACTTAATTACAATCCCACCAGCAGTGTACAAGGATTTCTTCCCACCACCTACCCCATATCCTTGCCAGTGTTTGTTGTTTTGTTGATGTTAGTCATTCTGACTGGAGTGGGATATAATCTCAGGGTAGTTTTGATATGTATTTCCCTGATGGCTAAGGATGTTGAACATTTATTTATTCATTTATTGGCCATTTATACTTCTTCTTTTGAAAATCATCAATTTAATATATAGAGCAGAACTAAAAGAAGAAATAAATAGAACTATATTCACATAGCAGTGGACTTTACTATCCCACTCTCAACATTTGATTCATACGTGGGATGCAAAGATGGGTTCATATAAGTACCAAATGCAATTCTGACAGTGTGATATACCACTTTAACAGAATTAAGGACAAATCATGTGATCATCTCAATAGATAAAGGAAAGACATTTGATAAAACTAACATTATTTTAAGGGCTGGGATTTAGCTCAGTTGGTAGAGCGCCGCTCTGCAGTCTCTGAAGTCCCAAGTTTGATTCCTAGCACCACAAAAATGGGAGAAGGACGTGACAACCCACTCCCGAAGCAATCCTGAAACAATCAGCCATTGAAAACCCTATAAGGATTGCCATGAATTAGACACAACTTGACGGTACCTAACAACAACAACAACAACGACAACAACAACAACAACAACATTATTTCAGAATAAAACCTGAACATGAACTGGGAGTGTAGCTTAGTGGTAGAGTGCTTGCCTAGCATGTATGTGGCCCTGTGTCCAACCCTCAGCAACATAATAACAAAACAAAATAAAAAGCTCTCAGCAAATTTTTCACAGAGGAATGCGTCTGAACATAATAAAGACTATATATGTTAAACCCACAGTTGACATTATAATCAATGTAAAAAATTGAAATTGTTTCCCCTATGATTATGAAAAAGACAATAGTTCTTACTCACATCATTTCTATTCAGCATAGTCCTGGAAGTCCTAGCCAGATATATTAGGAAATGAAAAGGCGTATAAAAGCCATCCAAGTTGGAAAGGAAGAAGTAAAATGGTAACTTTGTGCAGATGGCATAATCCTGAATATAGATAATCCTAAAGACTCCACCCCAAAACTATTAGAACTAATAAACAAATTCAGCAAATTTGTATGGTATGTCAACATACAAAATCAGTTGTATTTCTATGCCCTAATAGTGAACCACCTAAAAAAGAAATAAAGAAAGGAATGCCATTGATGGTAATATCAAACAATAAAATACTTAGGAATAAATTTAATAATGGAGGTGAAAGATCTGCATGATGAAAACTCTGATATTTATGAAAGTGGTTGAAGAAGACACAAATAAATGTGAAAGTTTCTTGTGTTAATTGATTGGAATAATTAATATTGTTAAGAGTCTATACTACCCAAATCTATCACAGATTCATTGCTATCTCTATAAAAATTCCCATAGCAGTTTTTCACAGAAATAAGAAAAACAGTGTTCAAATTCAATGGCTGTCCAAAAGACTGAATAACCAAAGTAATCTTGAGAAAAACAACAAAGATAGTAGCATTACACTTCTTCATTTCAAACAATACTACAAGGCTGTTAAAATCAAAACAATAGGGTACTGATATAGAAATGCAGTGAATGGAACAGAATAGGGAGCATGGGAATGAACCCATGCACCTATAGTTAACTAATATATGATCTATATTAATTATGACATAAAATTTGTATATGTTAGTTATGAGATAAATTATGCCATATATTATATATGTCATAAACTTTCAGTTATAAGACAAATAATTCTGGGGATATAATGTGTAGCCTGGTGACTATAGGTAACAATACTTCATTATATATTTGAGATTTGCCAAGTTAGTAGATCTTAAATATTTTCATCACTCACACAAAGATAACTAGATGTGGTCACAAATGAGTTCACTAACTTGACAATCATTTCACTGTATATGAATATTAAACAATTAATTTGTATAGCTTAAATTTATGTGGTTTTATTTTCAATTATACAACAATAATTTTTGGGAAAAGTGGCTAAACAATTATTTTAAAATGATATAATAATTAATTTTTAGTATTTATTGTATGTTTGGTGAGATGTAGAGATATAAGATAAAGTTAAGATTATAATTTTTTATACTAGTAAAAACCATCTATAATATTAGAAGTGTCATTTATTGCAGGAAAAATCTTACTAACATGTAGAAATAAGCATCATAACATATACATAAGATCTTTGCAGGTACTATTTTAAAGTTATGTTTAAATTATTTAAGTGAAGATCTGATTATATGTCAGAAATAAACCATGTACTTCAAAGGACACATTAACATTTTAAAAACGTCAGTCCTCCCTAAATTAATTGATAAATTCAATGTAATTTCAAGATATGTCCTAGCAAGATTTCTAGAGGAATGTTTAACCACAGTATACAAAGTGATTGTAAAATATTGTAAAATGATTCAAATATAATGGAGAGTTTGTAACAGATTCCTATACATAAATGAAGTTGATATTAGATAACATCATTTACCAAAAACTACGCAAGCGCATGTGTGTAATTTTAATATATCCATAGGAAGGCATAGATGAAATAAAAGATATTTATACTAATTATTTTTGATGGTTGGATTTTGATAGATTTTAAATGACATACAATATCATAGTGTGAATCATAGAAAATTGATATATGATTGTGGAATCAGAGGAAAAATAATTACTATTGATTAAGCTGTATTGCTCAGAGTGAGAATTCAAAGGACAAGTGTTAGATGGAGGAGAGAAATACATCAGGGTTTATAGGTAAATAAATTTTTTTCTTTTTTATTGGAAATTATTAATGTACAACCTAATGGGTTTCATTATGACATGGGTTTCGTTGTGACATTTCCATATATGCATTTCATTATACATTACTCACATAACTTCCTCCTTACCCTCTCATGACCCTCTTTCCCTCTCCCCCCACCAATGATCTCCTTTCTACTTGCATGTCTTTTTGTGAGAATATTTATCTATATACTTGCATCCTGATTTTGATTTAAGTCCAAACTTTTTTCTATAGTGATCTACCTTTTTACATTCTCAGCAGTATTAGATGAGTGATCTAGCCCATTTACATTATTGCCAGTCTTTGGTATATAAATTTAAGTCCATGAATTCACGGACACATGAAGATCACCAGTTAGAAACTCACAGAGAATGATGGGAGGATTCAGAACTACAAAGCAGCCCTTTCACTTTTATTGGCTTGATTGTAGTATCTTTTTGAAGTTTCAGTTTTTCCTATCAGTTTGCTCTGGCTCTATCTACATGGCAGATTTTGTCCCTGATGCACACATCCAAGCAGAAGTAAGGAGGGCTGTGTTACTAAGATCTCAGCAGAAATGCCGCACGCCCTGCTCGCCCTCCAAGTTGTTTGTTTTCCTCAGTTTATCTATTTTAGATGGGCCCAATCCTCCTGTAGAATAGAAAAGGATAGAGAGTTTTGTGTAACAGCAGACAGCTACAATGACATGAATCCCAAACAAATTTACCAAGTGCACCAGGAGAATAAATTTCTGCTTACTTTCTAGTTGAAATATCTTCCAGACAATGGTGACTATAGGTGGGCCAAGTGAGACAAATAAATGAAAGGAATTGCTTATTACCTAATTGAATTATTTAACTAAAATCAGTGGAAGATACTACAGACAAAATAGTAAACCATATCTCAAATTATTTCTCTTGAGCATATACTTTGCCTAAAATCTAACCCTCTCCTAAACTGCTTTAAGATTTGCCTTAAATTATGCAAGTATACTTTATGTAGCTCTTCCTATAATTATTAATTACTTCATTTATACTGACCTATTTTTCATCAGAATGCCATTTGACATACTGATAATGTTTAGGAATCCCATTGCTGGGGAAACAGGAGATGGTGTGCTTAGTTCAGCCTGTGCTTCCAACTGAACCTCTCTTATTTAACTCCCAACTTTTGACTTATCTCTTTTTTGTGTGTGATTTAGCCACCTCTAAATTTTAGATTTGAAACACTATCATCTGCTAGCTCCAGGGTCAATTTTCCAAGTATCCTTAGTACAGTCCTGATTGTTGGGCATCAAGATCACCAAGCTACTGGCCGAGTCTCTGACATACTACGATTCAACCCTGTCTTATCTTGACTTTATTCCTTATCTAGTTGAGATTGTATGGAATATGATTTAGTGGCTCCCTTGGAAATAAGCTAACCTTTTTCTCTCTATTGTAGTTACTTGAAAAGCTCAAACTCTGTTTAATACAAGTAAATGCCTGTCTTTTTTGTGACAATTTGAAACATACTTGAAAAAAAAAGATTCCCATGAGCTTACTGTTTTCACATTAAATTTATCATCACAAAATTCAAATGCAAATTAAACCCCACCCAGAAATCTTACTGTCTGATACCATGACAGCAAACAGATCCATATGTACCAAGTTGCCCAAGAAAAGTATGTTGTTCTGTAGTCTCTTTTCCTGTACTTTCATCCATTTTTATGTGTCAGATTTATACAACAGGTGCCTGGCTTCTGGATTCTAGGCAATTTCCTACCTAAGTTTCAAACCACTTTCTTCTGTGTATTCCAACTCACTAGATGTAGGTGTAACTAAAGACAGGTTTCCCAATGGACTCAGATTCTCTCCCCCTAGTGTCTTCTTCCTATTTGATTGTAAGAATGAGTGTAAGGATAAAGAACTCATATAGTCCTCCAATTTATTCATCAAAATCACAGTGTAGTAACCATGACATCAGACATCGGTGAGTTCCAGGGCCCAGGAAGGGTAGCACCAACATACTGGACTAGGAAGAAGAACAACCAGGAGAAGACAGGGAGGGGTCATTTTCTTGAGAGAGAACCTCCACTAAACAGGAAGTAAAAGGAAGTGGGGAATTTGGTTACTCTGTATGTGTTAGACCCAGGAATCCTGAGCATCTCTCTAGAGCACTTCTTAGGTTCTTTCTTTTCCATTCACCCGTGTATAAGAGGGTGCTATTTTCTTGCTTGGCTTGGAGGCAGTACAAGTAGAGCACTGGGTTTCCTGTTGCCTGATCAGGAACAGATGAAGTCTACAAATCCTACAGTGAGATATGCAATGCAGGAATGAGAGAGGGCCAGGCATGCTGGGTTTAGTTTGTCACGGGACACCTGGCACTTGGGCTCAGAGAAAGCTCTGATAAAGAAGATGATCAACAACCCTATTCTCCATTTCTGAAAAGGAGTTCAAATACAGACAACCTTCCTTAGACTGTCACAAAATTATCTTATATTCAATAAAGATCAATTTTCCTGTGATTTCTCTCTGGCAGCACAAGTTTTGATCTTTCTCACATTATAGCCATTTATGCATTCTGAAGTTACCCGTGATATTCTCATTTTCTGAAGGACCCACACCCGTAATTTATAAAAACAACCCCTTGGTAGAGATCATTGTCTCACATCATCCTGCAGCTCTTTATAGCTGTTTCAGTTTAACAAAGAATTTGTTAACATACAATGTCCTATATTAGACATAACTCTTCAGGTGGTCTAATGAGAACAGAGAAATATCTTCAACCAATTCCTCTTTGCATTGTAGTTTTGTGAAATAAATTAATACCTGTAAAATACTTAGAGGAATTCCTGATACATACTAGGTACTTGGTACATGTCAGTTAATATTATCTAGCCAGTGTGAGAATCCAAACATCAATTTTTACTCTATGGGCAACATAACTAACTTATGTTTGTGTATATCTTTCCACATTCCAGAGAAATATGTTCCCTTTTCCTTCTCTCCTATTGTAGTCTTTCTTACCCTCATCCCTAATGTCCAATGTTAAGTACTGAAAAGATGGGCTTTACAGATTTGGTGCCTAAGTGATGATGCTGGGTGTCACACAGGCTTTACAAAGAATTGTCAAGCCCAGTGCAAGTGACTGAAGAAGCTAGATGTAGAGGTTCTAGGCAGGATCACAGGTGAACACACATATAGGTAGAGATTATAGGGGAGCAGGATATCTCAAGGAGCCAGGCCTTGAACGGCAGACTTTCTTCTTCCTGAGCACAAAAAGTCCTCTCACTGGTAATGTGTGTGTGTGTGTGTGTGTGTGTGTGTGTGTGTGTGTGTGTGTGTGTGTGTGTGTGCAACAGTACTAGGGGATTGAACCCAGAGCCTAGCACATGCTAGGGAAGTTCTCTTCCACTGAGCTGTAACCTCACCTCCCTTTTTATTTTGAGACAGGGTTTTTCTCTGTTGTGTGGGCTTATCTTGCCTTGATCCTGTGATCTTTCTGCTCAGTCTCCCAAGTCACTGGTTGTACAGGCATTCACCACTGTACTTGGCTAGAAGTCTTTGGAGACTTTTGTTTGGTAGTAGACAGAATGAAGTAGCATATATTGAAGGCAATTTAAATTGGTGGGGTAAAGATATTTTGTCAGTCTAGCTGAGAAAACCTATGAAAGGTCACTTTGCTAATCCAGGCTGACTAGGTCCAGTTGTGTTAGAAGATATATTCAGAACAGGAGATGGGGCAGGGGAATAGCTTTCTGATGGCCACTCTCCTCCCCTCCTGGCAGGTTGCTGAAGAATTTGCATGAGGAATATAAAGGCTTTTGAGAAAGTTCATCTGATATCACAAACATTGCTACTCAGTACCAGAGAAGACTTAAATTAAGACCCAGTGACGAAAGAGTAATAAGTCCCATGGAATTAAACCATTTGGAGGCAAAAGAGAGTAGATATTGACCAATGTCTAAAAGAAGAAACTAAGTATTTTTGAGGAAACAGCATTATATTTTGAATGAGAGGTGTAAGTTTGTGACATCGAGTTTGTGACACCATAGAACATAAACAGCAATGGCATTATTGCCAGGAGTAGGTTAATTCTTCATTATTGGCAAGTCAACAGTGCCTCTTTGTGGCTGTCTACAGGAATAACAATATTGGAGTGAATTCTCTTTTTCAACTTTTGTTCAGTGTTTGAAAGAAAGCTGGCCACTTAGTATTCAGAAAACTCCTGGGGCTTTCTAACACTGAATGTGTGTGTGTGGGGGGGGGGTCTATTGCTGCATGAAGACAATGTACTTCCTGCTAACAGGGCATATGGGGATTTCACTGGTTAATTTAAAAATTTTGTTGCTGTTGTTAGGTGCCTCTGAGTTGAGTATAACTCGTAGTGACCCTTTGTACAACAGAACAAAACAGTATTTAATACTGTTCCATGCCTGGCACTATGTCAGTACTTCTCTGCCATTCATAGGGTTTTCAATGGCTGGTTGTTTTGGGCGTGGGCTATTGTGTCCTTCTCCTAATCCTATAGCACCCAGTATTCTCAGACAGTCTCCCTTCCAAGTACTAACCAGGCCTGATCCTGCTTAGCTTCTGAATTTGACAAGATTGGACACTGGAGTAGTATGGCTGTATGTCTACATTTTAAAAAATAGAAGAAATATAAAAATGTATGCTCTGATTTTTCCCCCTCTGGTGATATTTAAAAGTCAATATCAAATCAATTACATAGGTCAAGTGTTCATCAGATTAGTGTATACCAATGGTATCGCTGTCTATTATTTTATTAGTATTGGGCTAAGGACTGTTGTTATTAGGTGCCTTCGAGTCCAATCTGACTCATAGCCACCCTAAGTACAGCAGAACAAAACATACCCAGAACTGTGCCATGCACACAGTTTCTTTATGCTTGAGGCCATTGTTGCAGCCACTGTTTCTTTTCATTTTGAGTTGTGCCATATCAGCAAAAGGAGGTCCTGGGGGATTTACTCCATTCCTGTTATTAAGGTTGACTCTACTTTGAGGGGGTAACTCTTCCCTAGTCATTTCTTAAATGCCTTCCAGCCTGGAGGGTTCATTTTCTGGTGCCTTATTTGACAGTGCTTCTCTGCTTAAAGGAATGCCATGCTTCACTTTCAGTTGGGGATTTTTGTGGCTGGTATTCAGTTTGTACTCCACCATTACATATGTGGAGGGAAAAGGAAAGTCACCAGTCCAAGAGGAACTACCTTGAACCGTATAGAGAGGGCCAGGCACACCTCGATGTCTCAGACTTTGTGCTGCATCCCATGATAAGATTAGCATTTGAGTGATCTCTCATAGGTAGTGAGTAAGTATATCTTCTATGTGGGGGTAAAAAAAAGTGAATATCTGTGATGCAACCTCTCTTGCAAGCAGGTGGACCTATGTGAGGAATATGGTTAGTGGAATCACAGAGAAAATGATGGTAAGTCTCCTAATTTGGGCCACTAAAACCTTCTACTCATTCTGTCTCTTCACCTGTCTGACAGCCAGGTTGAGAAGTCTAGTAGTGGACTGTCAAAGCCTATAACATGTAGCATCCTTATAATAGAAGAAACATGAGTTCTAAATGTTGATATGTAACAACCCTCCTATTCACTAGAAAGGAATGTAGATGAGAAGAAAGCTTTTATTGTGTTAAGCCACTGAAATATCATTATTATAGTAACTCACTTTATTTGTCAAATCCAGTGTTGTTTTGCGTTTGCTATCTATAAACTATACCATGAAAACTACAAGTCTATCCACTCAAAATTTAAAAATATATCTCAATCTCTAGACAATGTAGTAGGAAAAATTGAATTACATAGCAAACATGCCTGATTTATCAGAGGACTCTGATACCAATTAGTTAAATGACTCTTTATTATTTATTTCTTGCTCAGTTACCTCATATGAAAACAACTAGAAATAGTAATTCAGACAGGAGAGTGGTTGAGATGGCAGATTGAAAGCAACCACTCTTGAATTGGGGAATAAGAAAGAATGGACCAACAGTATATAAAGTGTCTGAGTTGGCTCCAGCTTGATGGCACCTAACAATGACGACAACAATAACAACAACAACAGTTCAGGATGGAGATCCTGGAGAATGCCTTAAATTAGAGGAAAATGAAGTGTGCTATGATATCAGACCAAAGGCAGTAAACTTTAAGGATGGAGAAGTGGAAAAAGAAGGATGCTCAATCCAGCCAAACAGTGGCAAGTGCATGTGAAGAACTTTTATCCACATGGAGGAGTTGGAGCATGGAGCTTGACATCACTATAATCTATCAGGAACTAACTCATGGATCAGACAGCAGTAGGTAATACACGAGTGAATTCTTGGTAAAAGGAACCATGGGGAACAAGACTGGGGTCCTGACTGAGCCCACATCAGTGGGGGAAATCCATAAACTATCAAAGGTAACTGGGGAAAAAAATGAAAGGCTGAGAAAAACAGCAAAAAACCAAGTCTGATTCATGAATGGACATTGCAAGGCCATGCAACCAAAGCCTGTGGAGGAGCAATAACACCATGTAAGTGAGCATAGTGAGGATAAGGGTTGCTATTTCCTCACTCCTCCCAGTAGCCAGGGGCAGTTAAGAAGCTGTCACCAAAAGGATCACTGGGACACTGCCCATTTAAGTAAACAATTCTGGAGCCTATCTAGGACACACCCGGGGAAGCAGAAGTCTATGGGTAATGTAAGCTGAAAAGTTCCCTGCAGATATACAGAGGGCTCTGAATCAACATGTCTAATTAAACAAATCCAGAGGCAAGCTGCCAATAGCTCTGAAATACTGGGGTCTACTGTGACTACTCCAACAACTTGGAAATCCTAGGAGGCACATCTTCTACTAGGGAATGTAGTGAAACCCAGACTCATACAGTGAGGGTTACAGACAAACCTAGCCCAGTTTTATAGGCTGAGGAGGGAGGGAGTGGCCTCACATGAGTGTGCTACATTAAGGGACCTGGACGGGAGCCTGATGGTTTGTGAGTCAGAAGGATCAAAACTGGAGCACCTCAAGAATGAGTAGAGGGATCTGGATGGCATCCACCCTCTTTGAGATCTGAGCTGCATGGTGGAAAAGAAGGGCTGGGACAGTTGTCTAACAATATCTAGAAGGAAAGCCAAAGTCTTAAGGAGTGGAGTACTGTCACATAGTCTGAATTAATCAGTGTGAGTTAAATGGTTTGGGTTGTTGCTTTTCTTTCTTTTTTATAGTATGAGATTTTGTCTTTGTTTATTTTTTCTTATCTGTGTTTACCTTTTTGTTTGACTATTTTTATTATTGTTATTATTATTTAAATTGTGTGTAGGCCTCTGAAGAGTTGCTTAATACTGATGATTTCTTTCTAGCTTTCCCCTAAACCACTTTTCCTCTACCTCTATTTCTGTAGAGTTTAAAATCTTTTGCCACTAACCTCACTAACCATAATTTCCAATGAGTAGTTGGTTTAGGCTACAGTAATCAATCAATATCTTCTAAATTTATTTGTCAAAGCCAAAGAGAGCTTCATGCACCCTTGCTTTGGTTAGACCTTGCACCATGTCCAAGCAATAGGAATGCCTCAAGTTAAAAATACATGAAACATGAAAATCAGATTTGATAAGAAGCTCAAATGGACCAAAGCCTTTCAATAGATATTTTTAAAGGAATCAAATTCTTAGAGATACCAGAAAAGGAATTTAAGGGTCTACTTATAAATATGTTGAAATACCTCAAGAATGCCACAATAAGAGCAATTAAAACATTGGACAAAAAGGTTTCTAACTTAGAAGAAAAGTTAAGCAAACAAATCCAGACCCTGAAGAAGAATCAAATAGGAATGCTGGAATTACAAAGCAAGGTCAATCAATTTAATATTACAGTAGAATCTTTAGTATCCTCAGTGGATGAAGCAGAAAATAGGATTTCTGATGCTGAAGAAAAAGTTGAAGATCTTATCTATTCAGATGCCAATAAATATAGAAAGATGAGGCAATATGATCAATACTTTTAAGAGGTCTTTGATAAAATGAAGAGGCATAATCTACAAATTCAGGGGATCCATGAAGGAGCTGAAAACTACACAAGGGGGTTTGGTAAACTTTTCAATGAATAATAGATGAGAACTTCCAAAAACTAAAGGGAGAAATTAGTGCTTATACAATCGAAGAATCCAGAACTCCAAATAGAGTAAATCAGAACAGATCTTCTCCCAGGCACATTATAATTGCATTTCTGAATCTAGAGAGAACAAAAGCTATTGTAAAAGCTGCAAGAGAGAAATGTCAACACATTTATAAAGGCAAACCCATCAGAAAAACAGCTGACTTCTCAACAGCAACTTTAAAGTCAAGAAAAGCATGGTGAGACATCTTTCAAGTCCTGAAAAAGAACAACTTAAAACCAAGATTACTTTACACAGGAGAGCTATCTTTTAAAATAGGAGGAGTTCAAGATTTTCCATGATATTGATAAATTTAAGTGATTTGTGATCACCAAGCCAGCATTACAGAAGAACCTTAATGAAACATCACACATGGGAGTAGCAAGACAATTTTAAATGCAAAATCAAAGGAAAGAATAATAGATATGAGAGGAGCTCATGAATACAATAGGCTAAATATGAGTCAATAATAATGCAGAACTCCAAAATGATACAGAACAGCAAGATCCTCTCAATAATTCCCCTAAATATAAATGGTCTCAACTCACCAATCAAGAGGCACTGACTGGCCAACTGGATTGAAAAACAAAAACCCTCAATTTGTAGGATTCAAGAGATGCACCTCATACAAAAAGAACATAAAAATCTGAACATTAAAATCTGAAAAACAATATACCAAGCAAGTGGGAACCAAAAAGAAGCAGGAGTAGCAATATTAATATCTGATAATTTAGACTTCAATCCCAAACTAATCAGAAAAGACAAAAATGGTCACTACATATTGTTGTTGTTGTTGTTGTTAGGTGCTGTCAAGTTGGTATCCAACTCATAGTGACCCTCATAGGGTTTTCAATGGCTGACTTTTGGGATTGCCTTGGGAGTGGATTGCCAGGTCCTTCTCCCATTGCTACATATTAGTAATAGGAATAGTCAAGGCCGGGTATGGTGGCACATGCCTGTAATCCCAGCGGCTTGGGAGGCGGAGGGAGGAGGATCACAAGTTCGAGACCAGAGGCAGTCTGCATAACTTAGTGAGACCCTGTCTCAAAAACAAAACAAAACAAACAAACAAAAAAGGAATAGTCAACCAGGAACCCATAACGATACTTAATAGGTGCACCTAGCTTCATAAAACAAATTTTGCTGGAGACAAAGGAACACACACAATAATTATGGGAGGTTTTAATATCACACTTCTTTCATAAGACAGGTCAACAAAGTAAAAAATAAGCCGAGAAATGATGAACTTATAACAGTATCACAGACCAACTGGAACTTACAAATGTCTACAGAATATTCCATCCAACAAATGTGGAATACACATTCTCAGCACCACAGGGAGCTTTTTCTAAAACAGACCACAATTTAGTCCACAGAAATGGCCTCAATAAATGCAAAAAATTGAAATCACCCCCTATTCCTTATCAGATCACGATGGAATAAAACTGGAACCCAAAAGCAAGAAAACTTTCAGTAATGTTACTAATACATGGAGACTAAGTAACCAACTTGTAAATGATCAATGAGTCATGGAAGAAGTCATAGAGGAAATTAGAAAATTTCTGCAATCAAATGAGGATGAAACACATCCTACCAAATCCTACGGAATAAAGAAACAGTTCAATGAGTGCCTCCATCAATAAGTTAGGGAAAGTTCAATTAAATAACTTAATGACACAACTTAAGACACTAGAGTGCCAACAAGTAGCCAACCACAAAAGGGGTACACAGAAAGAAATCATTGAGATCAAGGCAGAAATTAACCAACTAGAAATTAAAAAGACAATACAGAGAATTAATGAAACTAAGTGCTGGTTCTTCAAAAAGGTAGAAAAAAATCAAGTCTCTCAGCTAGGCTCACCAAAAGAGAGAAAAGGCTGAAATTAAAAGACAATCATAGATGGAAATGAGGACATGACAAAAGATACCTATGAAATTCAGAAGATCAACAGAGAATATTTTGAGAAATTATACTCCTAAAAAAAAAAAAAAAAAAAAAAAAAAAAAAAAAAAAAAAAAAAAAAAAAAAAAAAAAAAAAAAAAAAGAAATGGATAGGTTCCTTAGTACATATGAATTACCAAAACCAAGCCCAGAGGACACAAGCAAATTAAACATGTCCATTACATTCACCAAATTAGAGGCAGTAATAAAAATTCTCCCAAAAAAGAAAAGCCCAGGGCCTCACAGATTCACAGCTGAATTGTCTCAAACCTTCAAAGAAGAATTAGTGCCCATTCTCCTCAAATTATTTCATAAAATAGAAAAGGAAAGTATTCTTCCAAATTCATTCTACAAAGTGCATATCAAACTCATTCCAAAACCAGATAAGGACTCTTCAAAGGAAGAGAATCATAGACCAATTTCACTGATAAACATTGATGCAAAAATCTCCCATAAGTTTCTGGCAAACTGAATTCAGCAAAACATAAAAACATCGCACACCACAATCAAGTGAGCCTCATTCCACTGATGCAAGGCTGGTTCAACATACGAAAATCAATTAACATAATTCAACAGATTAAGAGACTTGCAGATAGAAAACTCAAGATCATCTCAATTGATGCTTAGAAGACCTTTGACAAAGTGCAACATCCGTTCATGATAAAAGTCCTGATGAAATTGGGCATAGTAGGAAATTGTCTCAACATCATAAAGGCTATTTATGACAAATCTCAGCCAATATCAGATTAAATGGGGAAAAATTGAAACCATTCCCTCTAAGATCAGGAATAAAACAAGACTGTCCACTGTAATCTGTAAATCCTAATCTGAAAAAATAGTGCAGGAGGTATTATTAGTATTTTTACTGGAAATTTTTAATGTACAATTTAATGTGTTTCATTATGACATGCATTTCATTGTGACATTTCCATATATGTGTTTCATTGTACTTTGGACAGATAACTCCCCCCTTACCCTCTTATGCCCCTCCTACCCCCTTTCCCATTCCCCCACCAATGGCTTCTCTTCTACTTGCATGTCTTTTTGTGGGACTATTTTTCTGTATACCCTTGCATCCCTATTATGATTTAAGTCCACACTTTTTTTCTGTAGTGATCTATCTTTTTACATCATCAGCAGTATTACATGAATAATGTAGCCCATTTGCATTATTATCATACTTTGATATTGTTGGTATTGTTATAATTATTTCCCAAACTATTAAAGTTGGGCTGTTTACTTTGAGGTCAACCCCTCTCTCATTCCTTGCTCCTCCTTGTCCCTCCTCCCCCTCTTGTCTTCTCCCATCATTGCTTCCTTTTGCTAGATCCTTTCCTCCTTCTTTTCACTCCTTGAATTGTCCCTTTTCCACTAAATTTACATTAGTTTTTTATTATGTTCCAATTTCTGTGTGTGATTTTTTTCTTATTTTAAGTTTGATTCATCTCCCACCTATGAATGACAACATGTGGTAGTTTTCTTTTTGGAGTTGTGTTCATTCACTTAGGATAATTTTCTCCAATCCCATCCATTTTACTGCAAATGACATTATTTCATTTTTTTTTATTGCTGAGTAGTATTCCATTGTATATATGTACCATAATTTTTTAATCCATTCTTCTGTTGATGGGCACTGTGGTTAATTCCATATCCTTGCTATTGTGGAAAGTGCTGCATTGAACATGGTGATGCAGGTGTCTCTGTGGTATGATAATTCACCTCTCTTTGGGTATATTTCCAATAGTGTTATAGATGGGTCATATGGTAAATATATTTTTAGTTTTCTAAGGTACCTCCACACTGATTTCCAATAATACCTGACTTTAAACTATACTATAGGACCATGGTGTCAAACCAGTTTTTGTTCTGGCACAAAAAATATACTTGAAGATCAATAGAACAGAATGAACAGCCAGAGATATATCCACACAAATATAGCTATTTGATTTTTGACAATGGTGCTAAAGACATTCAATGGAGAAAAGATAGTCTCTTAAACAAATGGTGTGGGTAAAACTGGATATCCATATGCAGAAGACTGAAAATAGACCTGTATCTCTCAATCTGTACAACAGTCAACTTGAAATGGATGAGAGACCTCAACATTAAATTAGAAACTTCAAAGCTACTAGAAGAAAAGCTGAAAAATATGCTCCAATACAGGCATAGGCAAGTATTTCCTCAACAAGACTCCAATTTCCCAGGAAAATAGACCAAGGATTAACAAATAGGATTATGTGAAGCTAAAAGGCTTATGTACAGCAAAGGAAACAATCCACAGAATAAGGGGGAGAACCCATAGAATGGGACAAAATCTTTTTATCTTACATATCTAGCAAAGGTCTAATTTCTAGAATATACAAGGAATATAAGAAATCAAACAAAAAGACAACAAATAACCCAATAAAAAATGGAAAATGGAACTGAACAGACAGTTCTCAAATGAAGAAGTATAAATGGCTGTTAAACACATGAAAAAATGCTCAATATCCCTAGCCATTAGGGGAATGCAAACAACACTGCGATTTCATCTCACTCCAGTAAAAATGGCCATGTTTAACAAAACAAATAATAACAAATGCTACTGATGATGTAGAAAAAAATAAATTTTTACTCTGCTAGTGGGACTGTAAATTGGTTCATCCACTTTGGAAATCAATATAGAGATATCTTAGAGAACAAAGAATAGAATTCTCATATCACCCAACTATATCACTCCTGGAAATACACCCAAAAGAACATAACTCATCATGCCACAGGGACATCTGCACCTCCATATTTACTGCAGCACTCTTTACAATTGCAAAGGTATGGAATCAACCAAGATGTCCATCAACAGAGTCCATCAACAGTGGATTAAAAAATTGTTCCATATATACACAATGGAATGTTACCTAGCAAAAAAGCAGAATGAAATTATGTCATTTGCAGCAAAATGGATGAAACTGGAGAACATCATCTTATGTGGACAAACCCAGTCCCCAGAAGGGAAATACCATATGTTCTCATTTATATGTGGGAGCTGAATCTAAATTAAAGAAAGAAGAATACTATATGTATGTAGACTTACAAAAATGAATAATCATACTTATCTAAGAAGGGAATATATAAGCAGAGTAGAAAGAAAGTGGAGGGGATTAGCTGGCAGGAGCAGAGGTTAGGGAAGGGAAGGAGAGGGAAAGTAATGTAGAGGAGTAAAGGGCTAGAGGAAATCTCAAAATATGTGATTCAACTATATGAATACATGGGGAAAAAGGTAAAAAATGAGAATACAACCCATGATTACTTACTATTTTTATTAGAAATCAATTAAAATTCCTATTTTTTGTTTTCTTTCTCTTCTTTAGCTTAAATGTTTCTGTAAAATATGTAAGTTGTTGAATGTGTAGCAACAGTGATGTAACAGTTGCACAATGGATACAGCAAAGGACTTATTACTCTGTACTCCACCAACATTTATTAATACTAGGTAAATAAATAAGTAAATAAATAATCAATGGCTATTTTGACCATAATCTCTCTGAGAGTAGTTTAATTGTAGGTAATTATTAGAGTGGTAATCATGTATAAAAACCCAGTAAGTAATTTTTGTTTGATGAAGAAATGAATAAGTATTGTTGAGCATGGTGGCACATATCTATAATTCCAGTACTCTGGAAACTGTGGCACAAGTTCACGGCCAACCTGGGCTACATAGCAAAACTGTATTTCAAATAAATAAATAAATAAATAGATAATATTATACAGAGTCCTTCTCCCATGTGTCTGTCAGTTTGTCATGCTGTGGGTACTTGCATGTTACTATGATGCTGAAAGCTATGCCACCAGTATCTCAGATACCAGCAGGGCCACCAATGGTGGACAGGTTTCATCTGAGCTTCTTTTTTTTCTTTTTTTTATTAGAAATTTTTAATGTACATCTTAATGTGATTCATTCTGACATGCTTTTCATTGTGACATTTCCATATATGCACTTTGATAAACATTATTCATATAGGTTACCCTTTACCCTCCCCTATACTTCCACCCCTCCCACCCTTCCCATCTAAGTTTCCCATCTAAGTCTTCTCTTTTATTTAGTAGTATTTTTCTATATGTCCTTGGGTTCCAGTTCTGTTTAAGAGAGAAAATTCTCCTGTAGTGGTCTTTGTTTTTATCTTGTTAGAACAATTACATGCAATTTCTAGTCCATTTATATTGACATCATTCTTATCTCCCCCCCCCCTTTTATTATGATCCGACCTTTGAATAGGATTTTTCCTTCTTATAATTTTGAATCAGCTCCATCATATGAGTGAGAATATGTGTTGTTTCTCTTTCTGAGCTCGTGCTCGTTCATTCAAAATAATTTTCTCTAATTCCATCCATTTTGCTGCAAATGACCTTATTTCATTTTTCTTGATTGCTGAGTAGTATTCCATTGTGTATAAAACATACATTGTGTAAAAAAACATAGTTTTTTTTATCCATTCTTCCGTTGAAGGGCACTTTGGTTGATTCCATATCCTTGCTATTGTGAAAAGCACTGCATTGAACATGGAGATGCAGGTGTCTCTGTGGTATGATGACCCATCTCCCTTTGGGTAAATTCCCAATAGTGTTGTAGCTGGGTCATATGGTAGATCTATTTTTAGTTTTTTGAGGTATCTCCTTATTGATTTCCACAATGGTTGGACCAATTTATAGCTCCACCAACAACGTAAGAGTGTTCCCTTTTCCCCTCGCCAGCATTTGTTGTTGTTTGTTTTATTGATCTTGGCCATTCTTACTGGTGTAAGGTGAAATCTGAGTTGTTTTGATTTGCATTTCCCTAATGGCTAGGGATGTTGAGCACTTTTTCATGTGTTTCATGGCTTTACGGACCTCTTCATTTAAGAACTGTCTACTCAGTTCCTTTGCCCATTTGTGTATTGGGTTGTTTGTTTTTTTGGGAGTTTTTTTCTTGAGTTCTTTATAAATTCTGATAATTAGACCTTTGTCTGATGTATAAAATGTGAAGATTTTTTCTCATTCCATAGGGGTTTCCTTGACTCTGTTGTTTCTTTTGCTGTGCAGAAGCTTTTTAATTTCATGTAATCCCATTTATCTATTTTTGTTGCAAATTCTTGAGCAATTGGAGTCCTATTAAGGAAATATTTTTCTAAGTCTATATGATGGAGTGTGTTGCCTATCTTGCCTTCTACAAGTTTTAAAGTTTCTGGTTTTATGTTGAGATCTTTTATCCATTTTCAGTTAACTCTCGTGTATATTGAGAGATGGGGGTCAACTTTCATTTTTCTGCATGTGGATGACCATGTTTCCCAGCACCATTTGTTGAAGAGGCTGTCCTTTTTCCAGTTTACTTGCTTTGCTCCTTTGTCAAAAATAAGGTGGCTATAGGTGTGTTGAGGTATTTCTGGGTCTTCTATTCTGTTCCAGATGTCTTCAGGCCTATTTTTGTGCCAGTACCAAGCTGTTTTTGCAACCACTGCCCTGTAGTATAGTTTGAAGTCAGGGATTGTGGGTTCACCTGCATTAGATTTTCAGCTTAAGAGTGTTTTGGCTATACGTGGTCTTTTGTGGTTCCATATGAATTTTTGGATCATTTTTTCTATTTCCACAAAGTCAGTCAGTGGAATTTTAATGGGGATTGCATTAAATCTCTAGATTGCTTTTGGTAGGATAGCCATTTTTACAATATTAATTCTCCCTGTCCAGGAGTAGGGGAGGTCTTTCCATTTTTCAGTGTCCTCTGCTATTTCTTTCTTTCATGTTTTGAAATTTTTCTTGTAGAGATATGAAGGGTCTTTGGTTAGATTGATTCCAAGGTATTTAATTTTCTGGTGGGCTATCATGAATGGTAGTTTTCCTGACATTTCCTTCTCTTCCTGTTTGGAATTGGTGTAAAGAAAAGCTTTTGATTTTTGTGTGTTAATTTTGTAGCCTGCAAATTTGTTGAAGGAGTTAATTAGGTCCAGAAGTTTTATGGTTGAGGTTTTGGGGTCTTTCAAGTATAAAATCATATCATCTGCAAATAATGATAATTTGACCTCTTCATTGCCAATCTGTATCCCTTTGATTTCTTTCTCTTGTCTAATTGCCCTGGCCAGTACTTCAATTACTATGTTGAATAGAATAGGAGAGAGAGGACATCCTTGTCTTGTTCCAGATCTAAGAGGAAATGGTTTTAGTTTTTCTCCATTTAATATAATGTTGGCTGTAGGTTTGTCATAAATGGCTTTTATGAAATTAAGGTATTTGCCTGTTATACCTATTTTCTCCAGTGTTTTTATCATGAAAAGGTGTTGCA